>VMDR010027005.1:0-13770 GCA_007922815.1 Macrotus californicus
CTCTCTTTTTCTTTTGTTATAAACTCTCTTTGATTAACTAAATTGTCAGCTGTATTACAACTCCCAATCTAAGTGCTTTGCCTGTGTGAAATATGTGTCTCTTAGTGAATCGCTTAGCAGACGTTCCCACTGAAAAATGAGTTAAGACAGAGATTCTCTGAGGAGAAAAATATTAAAGAGCATTGATCCAAAGCTTTAGTGACTAGGTAATATTATTGTGATCTAATGACAGTGGCAGAATGTTCCTCAAACGTAGAAACAAACAGCTTTGTAATTTTTACACTGTGCTATGTGACAGATGGCAGAAACTGGTTTGATTTTCCCCAATCTCTGAGGCACAGCAAGTGGAGCCTGTGCCTCCCACTTTACTCTTGCTCTTTGTCATATCTGGTGGGCCTGACAGCACACTGATCTTTACCTCTGTAATCCATTCTCTGGGTGACTCTGTTTTCAATAGCTACTTAGTATAAAAATAAAATGTACCTGTCCCATCAGATAATCTAATTAAGGCTTAGAAAGTGTCAAATTCAAAAGCCAGGAGGAACAGATTAGGCCCTGAATGTAGGAGACACACAAACCTGACAACTAATGTGTTACCATGGCAACAGGGGACTCAGTAACTCTACACTGAGCAGAGAATTGACAGTGGTTTTTGCTGGGTCAGAGAATTGGGAAGAGAGAGAACCAACCACCTTCTTTTTAACCAAAAAGCTGTTAAAGGATTTATAAATGCCTGTTGTAAAATTCCAACCTAGTCTAGGAGAATGTGTTATCAGTGGTGTTGGATCAGGCCTTAGCCATGTAAAAAGGAAAAAGTTGATTGCTTCATTTTTGTAGGCTGCACCCATTGTCTTCTCAGAGTATGAGGACATATGTCTCTTCTGCTGTTTTATATAAGTGAGTGTCTAACATCTGACTTAAAGCTGGTGTGTGTGATCTTCTTCTTCTGTTTATGATTAACCATAACAACAGACAAAGAATTTCTGCATACGATTTTCACTACTGTCAAGTTACATCTAAAATTAATATTTTCCCAGATGTGGTGTCATAAATTCTCTGGCACCCCACCACGGACATAGATGAGATTGGACCCTGGCTGGTGTAGCTCAGTGGATTGAGCACAGGCCTCCAAACCAAAGGCTATTGGTTCAATTCCCAGTCAGGGAACATGCCTGGGTTGCAGGACAGGTTCCCAGTGAGGGACGTGCAAGAGGCAACCATACATCGATGTGTCTCTCCCTCTCTTTCTCTCTCCCTTACCCTCTCTCTGGAAATAAATAAATAAAATCTTAAAAAAAAAGAATAAGAAAAAATATGCTACACATAGGGCATAACAGAATGAATATTAAAGTACATGGAGAACAAAAATCTTGTGACCCTCTCCTTTCAGAAGGTCCCATTCTGAGGTTCTATGTTTCCCCTCCCTCCCTTTCTCCCTCCCTCTCACCTTTCCTTCCTTTTCTCCTTTCCTTCCTTTGACCTAAACTTAATAGAACTATTTTGAAGCACTAACCAAAAGTCAATATACAACATAGTCATATAAAGTTCCACAATGTCTTTTCAATAATCGTTCTTCATGGCCCTCTCCTATTAAATGCTGTGATGTGATATTATGGTGAAATTAAAATATGGGCATGCAGTTTTAATGCAAGGGCATTAGCAGAAATGTCATCCCTAACAAATGAGGCACTGGAAAATCTGCCCTGGAGCCAGAGAACCATGCTAATTTTTGCCTTTTGCTATAACTTATGAAAACAAACCTCATGATGTAAATGCCTGTGGGTTAGATTTCCAGTGTAAAGGCTTTGGTGGGGGAATGGAGAGAGACAGATTTTCTGTTTGTTTCATACACAGAATTTCTGGCCTGGGGCAGTCCAGCTGCAGCTGCTATCAATATTAAGGCAATGAGACTATTTTTTTTTCTAACTAGATCAAAAAGAGAAAATTCTGACTGTGATTCACTATATCAGAAAGAGATCAATGAAAAGAAGGAGAGGGAGAGAAGGAGAATGAGGAAGGGCAGAGAGAGGGATAAAGAAAAGGGTGATTGTTAATTCTTGTTGAAATTGTTTGCTAGAGCTGCCACTTTCAAATTAGAAGAACAGACTAATATTTTTAGGTATCTCCATACTGCTTTCCACAGTGGTTGCACCAATCTGCATTCCCACCAACAGTGCAAAAGAATTCCCCTTTCTCCACATCCTCACCTGAACTTGTTGATTCATTGATGATGGCCATTCTAACAGGTGTGAGATAGTCTCTCATTGTGGTTTAAATTTGCATCTCTCTGATGATTAGTGAGCATCTTTTCATGTGTCTATTGGCCATCTGTATGTCCTCTTTGGAGAAGTGTTATTTCAGGTCCTTTGCCCATTTTTAAATTTTTTTTTTGGTGTTGACTTTCATAAGTACTTTATAAATTTTGGATATTAACCCCTTATCAGATATATCAGCGAATATGTTCTCCCACTGTGAGTTGTCTTTTTATTTTGTTGATGATTTCCTTTGCTGTGCAAAACCCTTTCAGTTTTATGTAGTCCCATTTGTTTAATTTTCTGAGGGAACCCAAAACACTAAGTTGAAAGAACATGAGCAGCCCTATGTTAATTGCAGCATTATTTACTATTGCCAAGATATGGAAGCAGCCCAGGTGTCCATCCATAGATGAGTGGATGAAACAACTATGGGACATTTACACAATGGAATTCTACTTGGCCATAAAAAAGAAGAAAATTTTACCCTTTGTGTCAGCATAGATAGACCTGGAGAATATTATGCTAAGTGATATAAGCCAGTCAGAGAAAGACAAATACCATATGATTTCACTCATATGGAATCTAATGAACAAACTGAACTAACAAGCAAAACAGAGACAGACTCATAGATGGAGAGCAGATGACAGCTCGTGGTGGGGGGAGGTTAGGGGGTGGAGGGATTGAGCAAAAAGGAAAAAAGACCCATGGACGTGGACAACAGTGTGGTGATTGCAGGGGTAGAAGGTATAAGGGCACTAAATGGTAATGGGGAAAATAAAATAAATATTACATAAAAATAAAAGAACAGACTATATCTGGATCCATTTGCAACACAGGAGCCCAAGGAAAAGACTAGTGTGATTCTCTGCTGTAGAAGTGAGAGGAAGTGGTGGGATCTATGTTTTCTCAGAGAGAGAAGTGCAAAACTCCAGTGCAACTGAATTCAGATCAGGGTTACAAAGAACACACTTGGTTTCTTATTTGCCAGTTACACCCTGTTTATTTTTCCTTCTTTAGCATTCCCATCACATTGTTTGAGATCAAGCCTTGGCGGCCAGCCAGTTCTTGGTAGATGGGTGAAAATTCTGCTGGCTGGCAGGACCTTTTGTGCCCTCTAACCATCCTTTGGTGCTTGGACGTGGTGAGAATTTGAGCCTTGCCTGGGCCAGGGCTCTCCTACTCACTTGACACTGACCCATTGCTTGGGTCACTCTATCTGAGAAACTTGAGAATACAGAGGGGAAAGCCTTTTTTATTCTATAATACAACCTGCCTTTCCCCATCCATCCATTCTAGTTCTTCCATTGAGAAAATAAATACAATGAATGGGAAGAGAAAATGAGAAAGAAAATAAACCCAAGTAAGTGAACATAATGACTCTATAGGATTTATTTGTACATTCAAAACACTTTTACTAAGTGCCTTCTCCACTGTGTCAGGTCCCTGGGGATAACCCTACCATAGAACCAGCAGATCCAGCCCACAAAGGCCACAGTCCATTGAATGAATGAGAAGACTCCTATTCTGCTGCATCTTGTTGTTTTGATTAAACAGATACTGGGGAATTAGCTTTAGTTATTGCCTGTTTTAATCTTTTTAAAGATATTTGAATTTTGTGTATATGCAGACATTACCAACAAAATGAATTAGAAAAATGATGACATTGTTTTTTGAAATTTGGTCCAAATTATCCAGTTTTATAATATACATCATATTTTATATCCAAGAAAAGTATTATGCAGGTTAATAACATTCACTTCCAGGCTGCATAGGCATGGTCGAGTAGCTCACAAAAACACCAAACTCAGGCTCAGGGCAGCTCCTCCCCTTTGAGTCAGATTAGCTGTTTGGGAATAGTGTATGCCTTTCTGAGGATGGGTGGATTGTCCTAAAACTGCACTCTCCAGGCTGGCAGTCAATAGCTACGTCTGGTATATACATTTAAATTTAATTAAAATTATGTCAAATGAAATTTAAAATTTAGTTACTCATCAATAGTAATCACAATTTAAGTGCTTCATAACATTATGTTGCTAGTGGGTACCATATTGGACAGGACATAATATAGATTCTTTCCATCATCCAGGAAGTTCTACTGGATAGAGCTGCTCTAGAACACATTCAAGTCGGTCAACTTTTCTTGGGCATCTAGTGTGTGCTAGATATTGTACCAGTGAAATTAAGACAGTAACTGACCTCAGGGGCATGTGTCCCAGTGCAGAAGCAGAGTGTAAATAAGACAAGCAGAGGATGTGATAACATCAATGAGAATAAGGAAAGGATTCCTGGGACAGGCAATAGTAGAAATAAATCACTTTAATGTGACAGGAGTAAAGGCCCTTTTAAGGAGCTGATACTTGAGCTGAAATCTGATGCATGAAAAGGAGCCAAGCCTGTGAAAGCCAGAAAAACAGTGTTTTGATAGAATCAGCAGAAGCAGAGCCACGGAGGTAGAAGAGAACAAAGCTTTTCTGTAGCCTGTCCTCATGTACAGGACTTTGAGCAATGTGGCAGAGGATGGTGACTTAGAGCGACGTTCACCCAGACACCTTCGCCAGGATGCTTTTCTGTCTTTGCATCTGGGTGCTCTTCCAATTCATATGATAACATTTTTTTTAATTACTTTATTGTTCAATTACAGTTTGAATTCATTTTCTCAACTGTGACAGTAGGCCTATTCTCTCTGGTCTCAGGATGAAGCTGGAGAAAAGCTGGAAAGAATACAGTAGCTTTTATTAAAGGTACTTATGTTTCAGGGACGTGAAATGCTCTTATTGTGGTTAACAATGAGCTGTGGAGGCTGCTATGTGCTAACATTGGTTATTATCTTTATCTGCAAAATTTCTTCCCAATTCAGACTTTATTGAAGGCTCTCTAGGAGGGTGAGTGACTTTGAGGCATTTCCTATTCTCTGAACAGAGCTTTGAATGCTCAGCTTTGTTGAATACATCTTCCAAGTTCAGGGCATGGGGCCCTTGAACTAGGGAGGAATTCACACTTCCTCACATGCTTCTTCTGAGAATTCACAAGAACTTGCTATGGAGAGCTCCTTCTCCTCTGGCACATGCGACAGGCCACAGCTCACACTGGCTAGTGGCCTATTTCTACAACTGTCTGTGATCTCAGGGATCCTGTTCTAGCTCTTGGAGGAGGGGAAGCAATAGGCAGTTGACCTAGTCACAAGACCCAACAAAATCCCTACTGCACCATCTCCTGCACCACCACAATAAAAGCAGTCTTTGGAAAATGGTGCTTAAGCAATTAACCCTTTTTATTTTCAGTAGGACACTCTGAGAACAGGGACTGCTGCTGTTGCCTTCTGAGGAAATGTTGTGATAATACAATTAAGAATGCATTAAAATAGCTACATAAAATGTCACAGTGCTGAAGACAATGTGAACAAGAAAGTCTTTCTGAGAAAGTTCCCCACTTATCAGAAAAGTTACCTGGAAATGAAACCCCAACAGAACAAGAAAATATTCCCTGAGCACTCTGCAAAGATCATTCCTAGTCATTGTCTTTTTGGCTTCCCAGATGCATAATTTGGATTTGACCACAGAGCATGAGTGTAGAAAAGCAGAGTATTTTTGCAATTAATAGATGGAATGTAGCCCCTTCTGTATTATACATCTCTAGTAGTCAGATACATCATTTGTATTTATATTTATAATATTATCCATATCTATATCAAATATGATTTTCAACTGGAGAGAAATTATCAGATGTATTTGAAATGGTGTTTTGTAGAACTACAAACAAATGTTATTTAAGGAGATGGGTCTTCCCTTTTTAAAATAATGTAGTAAAACCAGCCATGACCGTTTGTTCTCACTGCTTACATAGCACTGTGGGTGAGATGGGATGTCCATTAACTCTGAAGAGGCTCTTGTTGCATTTACCAGCTGATGTGTCCTCAGGGCAGAATTAACAAACATGCAAATTCTTAGTATGTTTCATTAATAGGATCGGGGGCAGAAAGGTGTAGAAAGGAGTTACGTTGTGGAACAGTTTTATTTTCCTAGTCGCTTTGTTAGGATGAGAAAAGGATGGAAAGGAAGCCTCCTCAGAACAGTTTGTTTGTATTTGTTTAATCTTTATAGGAAAGCCTGTGACTGTGTGTGTGTGTGTGTGTGTACGTGTGTGAGTGTGAGGGGGGCTGCTCATTGCCTGAGAGTTGAAGGGTGTGAACAACGAGGTGACTCCTGGCTACACATAAACTGAGGCAGCACAGCCCCTGAGGTCTGCTGTTTTGTCTGTGTGACTCTAACACTTTCCCCTTCGTTTCAGTTCACTTTTTATTGGGCTGAACCATGTTGTCTTTGTGTTTATACACAGACACGCATGATGCTGTGTCTCAGATTGCAGTGATATACTCACCATATATATTTACTTTGTGGGTGTGTGACAAAATCTGCATATGTGATGAGATTAATATCAGGGGCTACTCTACAAGAAGTAAGTTTTTATTCTAGATAAGCTAGAAAATTTATTTCCAGGGGTAATATAAAATAAAAACCTGATGAGTGAAATTGTCTTCACTATGAATCAACTTTACCCTTTAGAGATGGGTTCTCTGTGTTCACTGAGGATCTATTCCCTTTTCATATGTACCTGAGTGTTTGCAGGGAACCAGTCCATAACAATGTCTGAAAATATGACATTGACGTTTTTCAGTAGCTAGTAAAATCATGTGGGATTATTAATAATTTTATGGGTCCTATGACTTTTAAAAAAATGAGTGCTTCCCCTTAAACACTTCAATCCCTGGCAACTTTTTAGTTTTAAGTAATTCTATAGAGATCTGAGAAGAAATTCTATTTTCTCTATATTCAAAAGAAAATTTTGAAATGTTACATGATAAATTTTTTATTTGACTTCCTTTTCCTTTATTCTCAGTTTAGAGGAATTTAGAATAACCTATTCATAAAATGCTAATAATATTGACTTTATAGTTCCTGCCAAAGTTGCTTTACTAATTAACCTCACAAAACTGCATAATATTAAATTGATTCTTATGGTAAGTGAATCAGATTGCATCTGGAGTCCAGCCTTTTTTTGGCTTATTTAAGGAAAAAAAAATTCATACCAGTTCTTTATGAGTAGGTTGGTTGATCTTCATGTAACCAGCAGAAAGAAGAAATGCACTTCGGAAAAGGCAGAAAATATTGTTACAGGTTGAATTGTGCCCTCCCAAAATTCATGTTATCCCTCAGCACCTCAGAATGTGATCTTACTTGGAAGTCAGGTCATTGTAGATGTAATTGGTTATATTAAGATGTAATAAGATGTAGATGTAATTGGTCATATTAAGTAGGGTGGGCCCCTAATCTGATATGGCTGATGACCTTATAAGAAGGGGATATTTAAACAGACACATACATGGGGAGAATGCCTTGTGAAAATAAAGGTAGAGATTGGGCAATGTTTCTGTAAGCCAAGGAACATCATAGTTTGCCAACAAACCACCAGAAACTTGGAGAGAGGCATGGAACAAATTCTCTCTCATAACCCTCAAAAGGAGTCAACCCTGCAGATACCTTGATCTCAGACTTTATCTTCTAGAACTGTGAGACAAGATATTTTTTTTTTTCTGTTGTTTAAGCCACCCAATTGATAGTACTTTCTTACAACAGCCCTAGGAAACCAAGACAGAATGAAAAACAGCAAACCCTTGGGATCACCATCCCACTCCTTGTTTTCACATGATGGTGGTATGATACCAGGCTAGAACAGGACTGCTTACCAAAAAATCAGGGGCTGGCAATATTTGACTATTTACCAACATCATCATAAAGAAGCAGAGTTATTAAAGGATCTGCGATCACTGGGTAATTCAGCTCCTGACGTTGATGGATGGAGCTTGGCTTTTCCTCTCTGCCAAAGCTGCTGACTGGATAAATGATTTATTCATAAGGCCCAGGACAGGAAGGGATGCCAAAGGTTTAAGAATATTTTAAGAAGCTCTGGGATGTCGGGCAAGTTATCAAGAGCTAAGGAAGGAAGCTGAGCTACTACATCAACCCAGCTGGACAATAAACCCCTTGCCAAGACCAGAAGCAGAGACCATGGTCTTAGAAAACCACTCCATTGTCTTTGTTTTGTGTCGTGTTTTGTATTGACTTGCATCTGCTGTCACAAGTCAGGGAAGTAGGGGTTCTTACTGTGGCTGCAGGGGCCCTCTGCCTTACCTGGGATCCAGATTAACCCAATTTGGAGGATAATCATAGTGCCTGCAGTTCTACCTGCCCATGGATCCAGATTCAGGGTCTTCCCCCTGTATTGGCAACTGCCTGAGCTGAGGGAGTTGTTCAAATGAAAGCCTGTAGCTTTAGATTAAAGTCTCAGGAGGCCCATTAGCTAAACATTTTATATCTATTAACAAAATGATATTTCAAATTATTTAGCACAAATTATTCAGATTCTTTTCTGCAGTGAGGAGACAGGGCAGCTTAAGTGTGGACAAGTTATCAACATGATTCTCATCTTTCTCTACATAAAGCCTTTTAAAATATAGAAAGTTTTAAGAAAGAATGTTTGTATTAATTTGGGCAGCCAAAATGTTGGGGATTCTGAGTATATGCAATAAATTATAATGAAAATGTTCTATGCCCTTTAACTCTTTATTATGGCCATAGAATTTTAATATTTTTATAATATCTATTAATAAACTTTTAACATTACCTGGAATCATAGAAAAGAACCAAGAATGAAATGTGGCTGGTACCTTGTTGTCAATTTAAACATTTTCTTATTGCCATGGAAAGCATGCACGTAATCCAAAATGAATCTTTCCAAGTTTTATAACTCAGTTGAAACTATACCAGGTTCAAAGAAGGGCTAAAAAGATAAAATTCATCAGTGGATTAAAAAAAAACATACAAGTTCTGGGTATCCCTTGCCCTTTATGTTTGGGGATTGTCAGTGTTTAAGGCCCTAGGAATGTTCCCTTGGGTTCTAGTTATAAAAAAAATCAAAGAGCAGACAGTGACAGGGCCAGCCACTCTGAAACATGCTGCCAAGATGCACCAAAATATGCTGTCATATCCTCTCCTTTCTCTCTGCCAAAGCAGATTGTTTGATTATTTTCAATAAAGAAAGCCAGTACAGTTGTTGGAATTGTAGAACTCAGTAGAGCAACTAGGTGACACCTGTCACTCTCTAAAGAGACAAGTTAAGAAAAATTTACTCACTGCATCAGAAGCATATTTTTGGAAGCATAATTAAATATAAGTTCATAAGGGATAATGGTGAAAGGCAGAAAAATGAAATATCTATTAGACTCCAGGACTCTTTTCCTGGGCTTATTGGAATTTTCTATGAAACCGCTTTTTTAAACATCCTTTTTTCCTCTCAAAATTAAACAAGTTAAAAAATTATTTTAAAAGTTTTAATTTCTTCCTATTTCTTGATAAGAGGTGCTTTGGTACCTTGGAGTTCTCAAATAGGGAACACCATGACTCCTTTTAAGTGCAGCTGGCCAGTCACCGTGGGTCACAGTTAGTTGAGGTGTTAATTGAATAGCTTGTGTATTTCTGACCATACAGTCTTTGGTCATCTGGTATCCCAGAAAAGAGCAGAAACCATGATGAAGGTTGGCTGGAACCATAAAAAATGATGAACACAGGTGAATGCTTGCAGGCGGCGGCAGTGGTATCAGCAAGCATGTCACCCAGAATCAGGGGGGCGGTGACAAGACTAGAGGTTCAAGTCACTGTGCTCTTGCCAGGGGTCCCGAGGTGTGATGTGAACCTGCATCCTGCCTTCCCAGACTCCGTTTTCTCAGAGCCTACTCCGTCCGCCAGGCCTTCTCCATGATATTCTAGGAGTTTCCCAACATCCTTAGAATAACTGCTCTTCTACTTCTATCAGCCAGAATCCATTTTCTTGTTTTGTTTTTTTCCTTGCAGCTAAAAACCTGAGTGATGAAATATTATGGCTAGTTTTCTTGCAAAATCTCAGGGGGCTCAGAAATGTAGTCAGGTTGGAGCAACCCTGTTAACTAGAACCTGTTCTATGGATGTAAGGCAGTATTTGGTGGTTGATTTCTATGGCAAGTTCTGTGACCTCGCTGTGCTCAGTCAACACTGGAGAAAAATAAAAATCTATTTGCTAAATATAAAGTTAATAGTAATAACAGAGGCAGTAACAGAAAATATTTATTGAGATATTAAGCTGTGCCAGGCACTGTGCTCAAGCCCATACAGATTTTCTGTTGAATTATTCCAACAACTCTAATTACTGTTGTTATTACCATCCTACTTATGTGGAAACTGAGGCACGGAGAGGCTATATAACTTGCTGAGCCACTCACTGCTAGGAAATGTAATGTGGAGGCTGAACCACAGGGCTGTCTGACTTAAAACTTGGGATCCTAATCTTGTGTACACTGAATTGTTCTATTTCTCACTTTTAAAGAGCCATATACTTTCTTTTTTTAAAATTTAATCTTTATTGTATTTTTTAATTACCATTTAGTCCCCTGATGCCCCTCATCTTCTTCAAAATAGTCCTGACACCTGAAGAGAAAACAGTTATGTAAGTTTCTTTTAATAGATTGTGGGTAAGACAATCCCAGAAGCTGGTCATAATTTCATCAGTTTAAACATGAGTTTGAAAGGGAGACATGCTGGCCTGTCGTTTTCAGTGACCGAAAGAATGGGAGTGATCTTTGTTTGGGAAGGTAGTGGGAGCAGGGCTGGGGAAACAGGGGGCGTGGGTTACAGTTTTTAAGCATTTAGCTCTATGAATTATAGTAGCTGTCATCACCCGAAGTTGGATCTGCAGCCAGCTAGAGTTTTATTCTGAGTAATATGGGCTTTTTTAGGTCAGTGCATTGGTTTCAGAACAAAGTGACACTGGAGAGATTTTCCTGGTACATTCTGCTCAAGTCTCACTCGGAAAACACAGTATTCAGTGCTCAGGGCACACTCCTCTGCGACCAGCCACGTGCACGAGCAGCTGCATTTACGGGAGACATTTTAAATATATAAACATTAATTCATCTACTTAAAATTCATAGTAATAAGCCTTGCTTAAGAGTATAATTTAGAGCTCTTTGGAAGGAAGATGTGAAGGATTAACAGTGCTCGAATCAGGAACAACTGTGCCGACACACATTAGCTGCCAAGCTTTGATGGTGCTGGCGAAGAATCTCCCGATGCTTCTGTAGGACAATGCTACTTGGTTTACTTTTAAAATTTTAAACATTTTAAAGAATTAAAATATGGAACCCTTGGGGATTTCCTATCCTCAGCCAAGCAAAAGTGTGTTTACAAGTTTCCTTAAAAATATTTAAAAACAAATTTTTATAAAAATGTCAAAATTTTCCCAGGGAAAAAAATCAGCTAATAGTCTAAGAGTTATTGCAAAATATATTCACTTCTGAAATATGATACATGTATATTTATAATACAACCATATATAACATATAAAATGAAATCTATAAAAATGAAATCTGTCTATACATAAACACTTTATGGCAAATACATATATTCTATAAAATATAATTAATAAAGTTAAAATTGGTGCAATTATAATAGATTAGAACAGGTTTATACTCATTTGTTGCTTTTCTCTTGCTGTAGCTAGTTCTGCCTTCCCTTGGATCACATTACCATTAAATCTTGTGATAATTTGAAAGAAGTATTGCTCCCAGCTGCTGCTGCAGAAGCAAACTGAAGAGAGAGTTTAAACTGGCATGAAAACAACCATCTAACAAGCTGCATCAATAAGGGTTTTCTTTTCTGCACTCACGTTTACACGTATATGTGTCAACTAGTTGTGTCCGGTTTGCCTTCTGTGAGTGCTCTTACTTCGTCTGTGTATTTTATCCTTAGTCTCTGCTCTTTCTCCCTTCATTGCACTGTGGAAATAAGAGAAAAGCTTTCTGTATTACTTTTAGCTGGACGAAAGAAGCTAAAGAATTGTCAGGGCAGATATTTTAGATTTAAAAACATCAGGCTTGAAAGAAGGATGTTAAAAACAAATGAAAGACCTCAAAATTTACATAGTATGCTGTAGTCTTACAAAATGTGTTTTCCCAGAAACAGTACATTTTTTATTAAAGAGAAAGTCCTGTAGAAAATTAGATACTTGAAAGATTGATCTGCAGTGAGTTACCGAGCAACTTTAAGCTGTTGGGAGACTTTTGACTTCGTGGATGCAAGCTGTATCTCTCATCAGAAAAGGAATCATTTACTGGGTAGACTACTAGTCTGACTTGATTTTCCTTCATTTATTCATGAAATATTTATTGAATATCTACTGAATGCTGGGCTTTGTGCTTGACAGTTAGTGTGTGATGAATGACATAGGCACTTTCCCTGGCTGAATGAAGCTTACATTGGGTGGGTGAGAGTGGTTATGATATTGTGTGAAGGCAAGTAGGGGGTGTCAGTCCCTGGAATCTGGGCAGCTTTCCAGGAAGAAGGGATTAAGCTGGGGTTTAGGGGAATAAGAAGTCAGCAGGAAAAGTAAGGGTTGGGGCAAGAGTGTTCTACACCAAGATAGAGCATGTGTAAATGCTTAGAGGTGAGGGAGAGCCTGGAATGCCTAGACTTATAAAAAAGTTCAATTGCAGCTCGCCCAAGATTAACAACCTGGACACAGGTCACAGTGGAATGTTGAGAACTGTGAAAACACACTGAGTCCAAGCCTATGTATATGAGTGGCTTCAATAACCAATGTGGGAGGGCAAAGTGAATGACGTGAAGCCAAGCAGCTAGGCTCTATCTCAAGACTGAGTAAGAAACTCAGCGTCACTGCTGATGGCCAGAAACTTCACCTAAGGCAGGTGAGCTGCACATCACAGAGACGGATTTACTATAGTGTCATAGGTAGGCCAGCAGTGATAGACTGTTTTGGAAAATGGTGGAGAATGCTTTGAAGCAGCATTCATTCAGGAGCAGGTCTCAGCAGGATGACATGGTCGATGATGAACTTGGAAAAACTGTATTGTTTCAAAGATGGATGGGACTGAGTGTGTACAAAATACGATTTCCTTTTGGAGGAAATTAGGTAGGTTTCATAGAGAATCTTTCGTCAGTTCCCAAGTTTCTACATATAAATTTGGGGCTCATTATAGGTACCCATTATTTGTTCTATATTAATAATGGCTACTTATTTTTAGAAAGACAAATTCTTTTAAAAATTAAGTGAAATACTTGATGATGCAAAAGAATGTGTAGAGTTACATAGCAAATATGGATACGCTTTTCACCCAGCTTTATCAGATATGTCTTTTAGCAAATTGTGTAAGATAATTTTAAGAAACAAAACATTATAAGAATGTTGAATTTCCACGTATATCACTCTCCAATCCCATTTCCCTCCTGCCTTTTAGAGGGAACAGTTATTCTGAATTTAGTGTTTATTGCTCCTATGTATGCATGTTTTTAATGATTTTACTACATTTGTATCTATCCTTAAAGAATATACATACTTGAAATTTTATAATTGTGCATAGATGGCATTTTGCTATAGATAGATATCATTGTGCACTCCTTTTCACTCAGCA
>VMDR010027006.1:0-13765 GCA_007922815.1 Macrotus californicus
CCTTCAGAAATCGTTCTGAAGATTACCGTTAACAGTGTTAACATTTGTGTTAAAGCAGAGGAGATGGAGCCACGGCCTAAATACTGTGCCCTTTTCATCATGTGTATTCTTGCCCCGGCTTCTTCAGCCAACAGCATTGTTGGAAACACCGTGTAGTCCTAAGCTTTAATTTAGTTTTACCCAATTCAGTGGTAGTTAGGTGATTTTATTAGTTGTGGAAGTAAATCGAAGGACCACCACAATGCAGTATAAAGAGTATAGAGGATATTTTTGTTGTCTTACGTAGTATAAGAATTTAAGGGTTTTTAAATATATGCCACTGATTATTAAACTTTGGGAAAATAGAAGTTGATAGCTTTTTTTAACTTACTCTTTTGCCATTTGAATAAACATGTTATTTTTACCCTCTGGTATTAAACATAGGTACTCCAATCAACAAACCACCTGTTTTGGGCTATAAAGATCTCAATCTTTTCAAACTCTTTAGACTGGTGTATCATCACGGTGGATGTGACAACGTAAGTAAGAAAGTGATGAAAAGTTAAACCCTCTAATCTTCACTGTCGTGTGTGCTTTAGGTAATACACACATTTTCCTAGTGAATGTAGATATTAGTATGAAGGTCATTTCCCTTTGCAAGTGTTAACAAATAAAAACTTAATTTTCCAGATTGATAGTGGTGCTGTATGGAAGCAAATTTATATGGACCTTGGCATACCTATTTTGAATTCAGCTGCTTCCTACAATGTAAAAACTGCTTATAGAAAGTAAGTAGCATATTTTATTTGTCAAATAATACATATCTACAGGGAATATTTTCCATTGATTTTGTTAACAAATAAGAACATACCAAAAAACATTAAAATTAGAGAGTGTATTAAAAGGTTCAGGTTAATACATACTTGTGATTGAAAGTTATTTCAGTTCACCAAGTTCACTGTGCTCCATTTTTTATGTTGTCCTAATTTCTTTTCAAAATCAGGATGCGGGAAGCGTTTGTAATATGAAATGACGATACATGTTATGGAGCTCTCTCTTCTGTGTGAACAACCTTTACATCAAAACTATGACAGTTATGTTCAGTTATCACAAGCTCAATTTTTTTTTTTAATTCTCCCCCGAGGACAGGATTATTGATGTTGGAGAGAGATGAAGGGACGTATGGAGAGGGGAGAAACATTCATGTGAGAAACATTGATTGGTTGCCTCTCACACATACCCCGACTGGGGACCGAACCCACAATCTAGGCATGTGCCCTGACTGGGAATTGAACCTGCAGCCTTTCAGTTTACAGGATGATGCTCCAACCAACTGAGCCACATTGATCAGGGTACTAGCTCAGATTTTTTAGGAAGAAATTTCATGATCAGAATTTGTTTATAATTCTATATAAAACACCAAGAAATTAGTAACATAGAAAAAGTACTTACAAAAAAGAAAGGATTAAGTTTTACTTTTTAAAAATGTGTGTGTTTAATAACAGAATATTCAAGTTAAATGTGAAGTTAAATATTTATTAAATAGAAATATTGTTTGTTTAGATATCTCTATGGTTTTGAGGAGTACTGCCGTTCTGCAAATATTCAGTTCAGAACTATTCACCACCATGAACCAAAAGTAAAAGAGGAGAAAAAAGACTTAGAAGAATCAATGGAAGAAGCTCTAAAACCAGACCAAGAAATGCCTTTAGTAGAAGTAAAGAGTGAACCTGAGGAAAATATTGATTCAAACAGTGAAAGTGAAAGAGAAGAAATAGAATTAAAATCTCCAAGGGTAAGTAACTGAACTAGTTTTATCTGGTTTATTTTAAGCATTACTTAACTTTTTTTTATTATGACATTTTCAGACACATATATACAAAAGTACTCTAACGAACCTAGTTTATTCCCTAGTAAATTTCCTAGATTAGTTATCTTTCAGGCAGACTATCCTACCTACCTTTCTCTAAATACATCACACATTATCTCTTCTATCTGAAAAATCATTCCTCTTCTTTGTGTGTGTTCGTACCATTTTCATCTTTGGTCAGCCTCAAATATTCACTGTACATTCCCTCTAATGTCACTCTTTCTACAATAATTTACCTATTTATTCTGTTTATTATACAATATCTTATTTCTTTTACCCAGTCTGCACTAGAAACACACCTCTCGAGAGCAGGGATTAGTGTCCCTTCTGTTCATTGACTGTTCCCTGACATCTAGAATAGTGACTGACACTATCAGTCCGGACTTATTAAATAGTAGTTGTGTGAATGAATCTCCTCTTTATTAATACCCGCGCTCCCAGCCAGCTGGGGTTTTGCCTTTCTCTGTTATCCCGTAACACCCTGCATAGCTCTTGTGGCAGTTTTTTTATGTTCTCTCTTATTTTGTAATGAGGTACACACTGGTTTTATCTTTGAACTCTCTTCTTCCTCCCCATTATTATGTAAGTGCTATGTAAGAATTGTCATCCGCTGCTTTGATCATTGTGGAATGATGTCTACATAATAGGATTTGTCAAATTTCAGGAGAGAAAAAATTTATCACGCTGTCAAAGAAGTTCAGTTACTACAGCACATCTTATTTTTCAGTGAAATTATTTAATGAAAGAGGAGGTTGAAATCACCTTAACCACTTTTTGAACTGTCCATTCTATCATCTAGTAAATGGAATCTTCTAGTGAATCTTATGGAACATTCAAATTGGTTTGTCTCTTTTCTTTTTTTACCTTTTAAAAATTGTGGTAAATACACATAACACAATTGATCATAACCAATATTAAATGCACAGTTCAGTGACATTCACTACATTCACATTGTTGTGCAACCATCACCACCACACATTTCCAGAACTTCTTTCATTGCAAAACTGAAACTGTACCCATTAAAAATAACACTCCGTCCCTGTCTCCCTCACCTTCTGGCAGCTACTGTTCAGCTTTATGTCATTATGACCATGACTGCGCTAGGTTTCTTGTGTAAGTGGAATTGCACAGTGTGTGTCCTTTTGTGACTGGCTTACTGCATTTAGCATGATGTCTTCAAATTTCATCCACGTCTGTGCCGGAATGTCTCTCCTTTGTAAGACTGGATAACATCCCCATTGTGTGTGTGTAGACGTCCTTGCCATTGCGTAAAGACTCTCCTCATCTATGTACAGCATGTGCATTGTATTGTCTGAGTCCTGCATTGCACACATGTACCATAAGTTTACTTTCCTCAAGATTTCCTCCAGTTTTTTACAGTTATAAGAAGTACTGCAATAAATGTGCTTATAATAATGTCCTTCTGATACAGCTGAATATAGACAGCAGATTTTTAAAAATGGGATTTCTGGGACAAAGATATACAGAACTAAATTTTAATAGATAACACGTGTTATTTATACCATGCAAATATTTAAAGAGCGCCTGCTGTGTGCGAGGCACTGTCTAGATTGAGGATACAAAAGTAAGCATAACAGAAGTCTCTGCCCCCACAGAACTTACAGTTTAATTCTTTGTGATGAGAAAAATAAATTTCTTTTTTTTAACCTTTGAAGTTCAGCTAGTACGTAGTCACGGAAACATTCGTTACACTGAAGTAGTAACTGTGTTTTAGTGCTCTCTAACTTGTTGGCTTTTCTATACTCGCCTTTTTCCACGTAGGCCAGAATCCTGCCAGTTGTGTGGAGGTTGACTTGAAGGAGAATTTAGGGAATAATTAAATGGCTCGCAGTTTCCTGGGCGGTTGAGCACACAGCAGAGGCCGGGTAAAGCTGCAGAGGGTAGAACAGTACACCGTAGGGAGGCCCAGCGACTTAGTACTCAGACAAGGAAATCAGTTCACTTTTTGGCCATTGATACAGTTCAGTAGTTTTAAAATGTAGTCACACAGAAATATAATGATAAAATAAATTTTACCTTAGAAAAACAGAACTAGAGGCCACAGAGCTTTTTTAGTGTCCATAATTTTAGGGGGTTGATTTATTACTATTATTATTAACAACTTATGTCATTGACATTGAGATACTGCTTTTAAAACTTGTAATCAAGAAATACTGAAAGTGAGATAAATAATGTAGTAACAAAGAATAATTTTCTTTTCTTTTAAAGATTTTTAAAAATTTACTGATCGCAGAGAGAGAGAGGAATAGAGAAGAAAGGAGAGGGAAAGAGACACATGGATTTGTTGTTCCACTTATTTATGCGTCCATTGGGTACTTCTTGTGTGCTCCCTGCCTGGGGCTCAAACCCACACCCCTGGTGTACTGGGACAGTGCCCTAACCACCAAGCCAAGGCCAAACGTTTTTCTTTTCTAAGTCATCTGTAGCCAAGGATCATAGTGGGTCTGGGCTTACTTAATTTACACGAGGTAGTATTTTACCTTGAAGAGGAAGAGAAAAAAGTACATAAGAGTTGTCCCTGTCATGTCTCAAGCCAGAGAGACTAGTCATTGCTAGGAAGGTTTAAGAACAAGATGCATTTTTCTGTCCTTCACCCCCACTCCACCCCTCTCCATCCCCCTTGTAGGGATAGCTGTTTTAAGGATTCTATCCCCTCTACTAGGGACGAAGGAGAATTGCTCGAGATGCAAATTCTATTAAAAAGGAAATTGAAGAAGAGAAAATAGAAGACAAATTAAAAGATAACGATATAGAAAATAAGGATGTGGACGATGACTATGAAACTGCAGAGAAAAAAGAAAATGAGCTCCTACTGGGGAGAAAAAATACACCAAAGCAAAAGGAGAAGAAAATTAAAAAGCAGGAGGATTCTGACAGAGACTCAGATGAAGAGGAAGAGAAAAGCCACGAGAGGTACATTATCTTATATTTGTTCTCCAGAAGCACCTGCCTGGGGCACAGCAGCACTCTGTTCCTGCTTAGATGTTCAGGTTTGAGGGGACGTTTTCTTATTGGGACTTCCATTCCTCTTGTCTAATGAAGGTGAAACACATTGTGAAGATGATGTGTATCGCCTTTCGGAATTGGAGAATACACTGGTCGCACCATTTTAATAGCACTTGTGCCCTAAACAGTGGCCTCAAAGAAGGCTGCGTCACCCAGTCAAAAGAAAGGTCCTGCAGTTGACAGCAGGGAAGGGAGCTGGAGAAAAATGGAGGAAGTGGACAAGAGGAAACAGCGACAGCAAAAATTCCATTTTAAAAAAGGTACAACGTGGGAAAGCTAACAAACACATGGGTGCACAGTACTAGCAGATGTTTCTGTGTGTTAGCTTTATCTGAGACATTTTTCCTTTCCAAGTTACTGTACTAGATTAAGTGGCATGCACCCCTGATCTTGTTTGGAAAATACGTTCTTGCCCCACATCACACCAAGAAATTTCAGCTTTTTAATGTCCATCCTGTTTGCTGTTGAGTGAAAACTGTATTTTTTTTTCCGTGTATTATATTCATGTGTGGACTGAATTGACTTAAAAATAACCAGTTAGGCAGTCCAGCTAGATCAAAATAATACCCAACAGGGTTCAGTTGGCCATTTCTGTGTTGTCAAATAGATTTACTAATTTTTATATACTACTAAAATGAATTTTAATTCAGCAGCAAGAGCATAACACACTGGTAATATAAGCTCACCTCCATAGTTATTTTTTCAGTTATACTATATGATGCTAAGTTTTCTAGAAATTTGAGTTGTTGAGCAAAGTTTCGGAAAAGTGGCCTGCGTTCAGATAGCAGCTGACACCCATCTGAAACTTAACTATCAACAAAATGTTTAGAAAAATAATGATTGGTGAGCGGGAGAGGTAAATTTTATGGTTCAATAAAAGTAAGTATGGGAGCTACCACAATTATATGTGAATCAGATTAGTGAATAAAGAAAGTTCCATAGTGAAGTATAATTAAGTTGGGAAAAGGGGGAAGGAATAATTGGAGTTAAGTATAATGATATTTCAGATACCTGAACAATAACTCTAAGCAGAGGTAAACCACTTAAAAAGTAGGGCTTAATTACAATTTGAAGTTTTGTTAATAATAAGCATCAAAATATATTATATAATACATAAAAAGTTGCAATATAAAATATGTGGTTTTTTAAGAAAGATTTTATTTATATATTTTTTAGAGAGAGGGGAAGGTAGAGAAACATTGATGTGTGAGAGATTGGTTATCTCTTGCACACCCCCAACTGGGACCTCATCTGCAGCCCAGGCATGTGCCCTAACCAGGAATCGAACCAGTGATCTTTCAGTTTGCAGAATGACAACCACCCACTGAGCCACAGTAGTCAGGGCAAATATGTGGTTTTTTAAAACCGTTATAATTGATATATAAATGGAGCAAATATTTTAGAGAAAATATGAGATATATATGAAGAACAATAGTCCCTTTTTATTAAATAAAAATTGAATGTATAGACAAACAGAATCTGTATTCTCATTCTATAGCTGAAATCATGGAAATGGGAGATGTTTCTAGTAATAGAAGTTTGTTTTAAGTAGTTTCTCTCTTTAGTGTTTTGAAATTATTCTGTCAGCATGTAATTGGAAGGGACCTACCTAGGAGAAAAAAACATTCCCAAGGCAAATGGGTTGTCAAAGCTTTTTCATGTCTGGTCCCCTAGCGGTCCCCAAAATAATGCCCTATGTTTATTACAGATCACAGTGCCTCCTATTAAGCAATTTTTTAATCCTCACCTGAGGACTTGTTTATTGACTTTAGAGAGAGGGGAAGGGAGGGAGAGAGAGGTGGAGAGAAACATTGATGTGAGAGAAACATCAATGGGTTGCATTTTGTCGCCCCCAGACTGAACTCGTAACCTAAGCATGTACCCTGACTGGGAATCAAACCTGCAACCTTTCAGTTTACGGCCTGACGCTCCAACCCAGTGAGCCTCACTGCCCGGGGCCCTTTCAAGTGTTTAATACTCTTGTGACAGTAAATCTCTTCTGAATCCTTGCAGGGTTAACACAGGATGTTTATTTGTAAAAATACTAAAAATATAATTGGACCACCCAGTGTGAATTTTCTTTATAACTGATTATCAAAACAAAGAAAACTAATGGGAGATGAGTAAAAACAAATACAAAGCAATTTAAGATACACAAAGCCTTATTCTCGTGGTGCTCTCGCACAGTTTAACAAATGACGTGATACTAAAATACTGTTTCTTTGTTAGGATGGAAAAACCTTTAAAGTATAAACTATTTTAAAAGATATGATTACACAGGTAGATAGCTCTTGTTCATTATTTCATCCACCCAAAAGTAGTTTGCTAAGAACCATACTAAATTGAGTAGAAAGTAGTAATAAAGTAGACTTAAAACAATTTAGTTGCAGGTTCCAACTCTTTAGATAATTTTTGCATGTAAGGTGACACTTGAATAAGAGTTCTAAAGACTTTTTCAGAGCAGATGGTTCTCATTTTGTTTTAACAAACATGATTGATCTGACTCCTCATCATCATTAACTGTGATTATTGACTGGCCTTTAAGAAGTCTGGATTTGCTTCTGGTCAAGTGCACCTGCACATAATAAATGCATTCCTTAGTAAGTCCATAAAAATCTTCTCCTGCTCCTCCTTCTTCTCCTCCTCCACTGACATGCTGTTAAGGTGATCCTTAGGTTGTGACTGCTCTACATGTTGGATTCTTTTTGCATATAGTAGTTTGCTCTCCATTAAGTTATTAGTAGCATTATCAATGTTATAACTTACTGCAGGGAAGAAACTGAAACCAAATGTGACTCGGAAGGGGAGGAAGATGAGGAAGACATGGAGCCCTGCCTAACAGGAACCAAAGTGAAAGTAAAATATGGACGAGGGAAAACACAGAAAATCTATGAAGCCAGTATTAAAAGCACTGAAATTGATGATGGAGAAGTTTTATATTTGGTACATTACTATGGATGGAATGTCAGGTAAGCTAGAAATGTATTTTCTTACTATTGAAATTTCTCTCAGTGGTTCAAAAAGAAAAAAATGATGTTGTGAAGAACCAAAGCAAAAGGTACTTGTGTATTTACAAAGCACACCTTGTGTCTAATTCTCTAAGACTCCAGTGTTCCCAGTGTCTCACCAGTTGTGTCAGTACTTGCATCCAAAAGTTGCCTGGATCATGCCTGTAGTTCAACAAGTCGGATTTATTGCTCGTTCTGCAGTGAGGGAGGGCGTACAGTGTGGAGGACCGTAGGGTGATGCTGTCAGAGCGCTAAATCGGTTAGAGCCCAGGGTACCCCCTTTGGGAGCAGCCGTAGCCCAGGGTTCTGTGAGAACATCCTACAGGACGTGGGAAGAGAGCCAGGACCACAGCTACCAACAGTGCATGTGGTTTTTTTGTTTATTTTACTAGAAATCAAAACTATATCAAGCATTGTAATAACTCTAAATTGATTAATAAAAAACAATGTTAGAAAGAACTTAGATTTGAGCGCCTGTTGGGTGATTTTGGGAAGGGTTTAAGGGCTTTGCTGTAGATTGGATGGTGTCAAGACGTGGGGTTAATTCTGTGATTGGTTATCTTAATAAAAGTTATCTATAAGGAAAGAATACTAGATCAGTGTTAATGCTGTAAATTGGTAAAGAAGCTGCAGTCAGGAAAAAAAGACGTTTGGTCATATTTGTGGTTTGGACAATGTTCCTGTTTTTTCTGTTTATACTTGATTAGGGAGTGGTTTTGTTTTTGTCTTGATGGTCACATTGCAAGAATTGTCTGATGCTGGTGGTCTGTGAAATGATTCATGTTCAACAGAAGACGACAACCTAGATGTGATGTCAGATCACCTCTGTGGCAATACCAGGGCCCACCTGATATAACCAGGCTAGTTATTGAATGTCAGGGACTACTTTTCTCTTTCTCCTTTAGAAAGTCTTGTGTGTTTAATGCCTCTGCTTGCCCTTTGTTTGGAGCCAGAGTCCTCCAAGGTTTCCCTACATCCTTGAAGTGTAGTCTGTTATACCTGGATTCCCTCATCTCTAAATTAGGGAAGTAAAAGTAGGTACTTTGTAGAGCTGTTGTGAGAAATAGTGGTAATACCTACATTAACATGCAAAGTGCTTAGAACAATGCCTGGCACTTAGTAAGTGCTCAAGTAAATGTTAACTATTTTTGTTTTGTCTTTTAAAGATTTTATTTATTTATTTTTAGAGAGAAGGGAAGGGAGGGAGAAAGAGAGGGAGAGAAGCATTGATGTGAGAGCTCGATCGGTTGCCTCTCACATGTCCCCAGCTGGGGACCTGGCCCGCAGCCCAGGCATGTGCCCTGATGGGGAAACAAACTGGCAACTCTTTGGTTTGCAGGGAAGCCACACCAGCCAGGGCTGTTTTTGTTTGTTTGTTTAAGTGAGGAGAGTTAGGTTTCTTTCATCTCACATCATTTTAAAAGAGTTTGGGTTTATCATATATAAAAGATTAAGTATGGGGTTTTTCCTATACACCTTTAATTTTTTTTCTTTTTTCTCAAACCAGTCCATGCCCTTCATATTTCACATTTCTGCCAACATTAGAAACAAACTTAGTCTATCTCACTGTTTTTTTATACTTATATATTGTTGAGTTCAAGGGGGAAGGACTACTTTTACCAACTTCGAGTAACTATCTTTGCAGTTACGGTGTATTAGAATCTTCTTTTTTCCTTAGATTCTGTTCAGTTCACAGTCATCCACTCTCACTTACCATCTGTGTGCGTCTGTTCTGTTCTGCTTTCTAGAATTTCCCCTTGCTGTCATCCCTCTCTCTCATCTATTTAATGTTTTACTGTCTGACTCTTTTCAATAGTCATTTTATCATATGCCCTCATTCTTCCTAACTAATTAAGCTCCTAAACATTTACTTAACTGGTTACTCACATGGTTCATAGTATTTTGTTGTAGCTCCATACTCGTAAAAGCTGATATAATTCTTACCTGCTCATTGACATTGAGCCACTGTAGTTTGTAGAGAATCTAGTTGGATATCTAACACAGGATTACATGTAAAACTGTGAGGAAGTCCTGCTCTTTAGTTGAGAAATCTTCAGACCACCCTTGGTTGGCAATATGCTCAGAGTGCCATGGTGACCAGGGCCAGGTATAGTCCAGATCAGACTTGCACTGCTTCCTTCCCCCCATTTATCTTGTTTGTTTGTTTGTTTGTTTGTTTGTTTCTGGGCTCGTGCTTCTTGGTTGTCTGATGTGTCCTATGGAATTTTGGAATTGGGCAGAGTTACTCTGTTAGTAACAGAGTTCCTTTGTTAGTCCTGAGCTAGATATATAAAAACCCTCTTACTCGTTTGTAAGACTAACTTGGTTTTACTGTATGTCTGTCTTTCACACCAGACTGCAAGTTGCATGAGAGCAAGGGCCTTCCTTGTCTTCTCTATTATTCTGTACATACTTCTTCATACTTCTGCATGCTAGGTAGGCCCTCAGTAAATGTCCAAATGAATGAATACTTCTAAATACGTTCAGAATGTACAGATATTTAGCCTGGTAAAATGAAGATATTGGATTGATCCAGGAGGAGATTGTTTTGAGAGTTTTCAAACCATAGTATAAGTGTAATCATGGTACCATGTTACACAAAATTTGTGGGTATTGGAACCATGTCTTTGCTTTGCACATCTTCATGGTAACTAGGTTACAAAATAAGGGTATGGTTTCCATTCACATGATGCAAAGCAAGTTCAAAGCAAGGACTGCCTATATAGTCTTTTGCTTAAATGTTCAGATTTTAGATTTTGGTAGAGCTCTGCAAATACTTGGATATTTACATAATGTATGAACTATTCTATTTAGTTCAAAAGTTTAACTTCTTATTTGCCCCTGATTAGGGACTTAGGCTGACTATATTGAAATTGAAGAGTGATGTCAGTAGCCCTGGCTGGGTGGCTCAGTTGTTTGGAGCATCCTCCCGTGCACCAAAAGGTTACAAGTTCTATCTTCAGTCAGGGCACATACCTAGGTTGCAGGTTTGAGCCCTGGTTGGGGCGTGTATGGGAAGCAACCAATTGATGTTTCTCTCTCTATCTGTTACAAAAAATCAATAAATGTGTCCTTAGGCAATGTTTATCTCTTACATTGATGTTTCACTTTTTTCTCTCTACTCACCTTCCTCTCTCTCTCAAATCAATAAACATATCCTCAGGTGCAGATTTTTTTTTAAAAAAGCTTTAAAAAAAGTGATGTCAATATTTTAGAAAAAGGTATAGGGGATATGAGGAGTTTTCAACTTGATTTAAACAGAATAAACTTAGATAAAGAAAATGAAAATCTCTAAAAATTTCAGAGTCTTGGTGGTGGTGTAGTTCAGAATAAAATTTACTAGAAGTACTAGATAGAGGTTAGAGAATTCTGTGAGGAAGAGAGTTGAAAGGGACTTCATAAGATATATCTGGAACTGATCATATTACAAGTTTGAATTTCCCTGACTTATCTTTAAATTATTTGGTAAATAAAATGAATTCCGGTGCAGAATTAGTTTATTTCATTTAAGTTCAAATCTGGTGGGAGTTGTAGAAAACAAACCAGTTCAGATGGTCTTGAATCTATTTAGAATTTGCTTACCTAGCTCTCCCTTTAAGCCTGTTTACCCTAAGAAATTACCTTGTTTTGCCTTATTGGTGACAGGTATGCAAAGCTCCTCGTTAGTACAGTGGCTGGCACATGTTACCAGCAAACCAGCCCCTGTGCCCTTCACATTTCTGCCAACACTAGAAACAAGCTCTTTAGTTTATGCCACTCTTGTTTTTGTTTGATGAATACATTTCAAATAAGGTATTATTGTGAATTTTTTAATATATTCTTTATTTTAAGGTATGATGAATGGGTGAAGGCTGACAGGATAATCTGGCCTTTGGACAAAGGTGGACCAAAGAAAAAACAGAAGAAAAAAGCTAAAGTATGTTCATAGATTCATATAATTTATGATAAGTCCAGGAATTATTCATATTGGATGTTTTATAAATCTTGTTTCCTCACTGTAAAAATCATATTGATTCTTTTAAGATAATTGTGATTTTCTCTCTTATAAACCAGAAGCTAAAAAAAAAAGTGAAAAATTGTAAACACATTAACACATTGTTACAGGAGAGGTAAAACCAGTAACTCCTGGGACATAGGCTTTAAACCGAAATGCCTACAGCGGCTGTAGTGTAGGCAAGGGAAGTGGGGCTGATCGTGACCAGCGCGAGGACACGTTCTCTTCTAGGGAGGGTGGAACTAAACACTGCTGTGGGTGCAGTCAGGGTTGCCAGAGTTTAGGATTTTTTCAACACAGTATTTTTAAAAATGTGAAATCTGATTTTTATGTGTTGGGATCTAATACTAAATTTTAAAACACATACCTGCTGGCCAGCTGTATCCTCGTCCACACTCTCGGTTTCCAGCCTTTTCTCTAGAGAGTCACTTAATGTTTTGTCTGTTTTATGGTAGACATCTTTCTTTTCGTCCGGGAGTAGTAAGGCGAGGCAGTGCTGAGTAGTGGTGTAGCTTTGTAACGCACTGACTCTGACCTTCACAGTTAACAGTTGCAGTGCTGCATATTGTAGACCGTCGTATTGATTGATGTAAGTATAAAGTGTTAACAAACTATGATTTTTCTGTAAGCATAGATTAGGAATTGACATATAAAATAGCTATATTGTTTGACTTACAGTTTTCCTTGGAGAAGTAGAATGTTCATTTTTCGTAAGCAGTGGGCTTCTCTCATACATTTTGTTGTTATCCAGAATAAAGAAGACAGTGAAAAAGATGAAAAGAGGGATGAAGAGAGGCAGAAGTCAAAGCGGGGACGCCCTCCTTTAAGATCTACCCTTTCGTCAAACATGCCATACGGTTTGTCTAAGACTCCAAACAGTGAAGGAAAATCAGGTACCAGCAGTGCTCAGAGCAATATGGCAGACAGCTCACCGTTGCCTAATAGAATGGAAGGTGCACGATTTTGAGGATCACTGATTTTTTAAAAACCAACATAAATAATAAAATGTCAGTTGTGTGAGACTCATAGAAAGTCATCTAAGTTTTTAATCTCATATATAACTTAAACTAAAATTTGATTTGAATAAAATGTTTATTTTAGTATATCATGGTTACTTAAAACTTAGTGATGTTTTACTTTAATGTAGAATACCTTTTTTTGTCAATATCATAGAAATATTCTATTTTAAATAGAGGATGGGTTGACAAGGCATGCATCCAACTGTGTGCTGCACTGTCCTTCAAAGCATGCACCAATGTCTCCTGTAATTCAGTCCTGTCCCCTAGGATCTTTCAGCAAAGCTGAGGCCGTGTTGCTCAGAGAGAGCAAAAGCTAATGTGGTGTGGAAATATTTTGTGACGAGTACAGGTGACATATTTTATTCTGCTTTTATTCACTTTTTGCCCACTTTTTTATCTTTGTATTTCTTCCATGTAATTTAAGAAACGTTAAATAGTTGCCTTATAAAAATTTCCCTTCCTTCAAGGAAAAAGTTACTTTGAACCTACAGGATTGCTGTTAGTCCATAGGATGCCTGCTTGTATGCAAATTAAAAAGGGCAATCTTCTTCCTCTTTACTGCCATCTGCTGGAAGGTTGCCATATTACATAAATGCAGCATATCCACAAAGTGAAAGATGCTCTCTTGGATGCCATGCCCTTGTGCAGTATACCACCTACAAAACTATATATAGTAGTCTTGCTAAACTAAAGGAGTTCTCTTTTTAACCCAAGAACAAATGAATTCTAAATTCTGTATGTGGTAAAATCACAAAATAAAAACTATGTACCTTTTCATTTACAAAATACCTTTAAGTAAGTTTGCCCTTTTGAACTTATTTAGAATGTAAGCAGCATGTGAGCTGAATTTTTATATTTTACACCTCCT
>VMDR010027007.1:0-13765 GCA_007922815.1 Macrotus californicus
GAACTCCTTGAACTTGACCTTATCTGGGAAGCACTTTATCTGCCCTTCCATTCTAAATGAAAGCTTGGCTGGATAGAGTAATCTTGGATGTAGGTCCTTGCCTTTCATGACTTCAAATACTTCTTGCCAGCCCCATCTTGCCTGTAAGGTTTCTTTTGAGAAATCAGCTGACAGTCTGATGGGCACTCCTTTGTAGGTAACTGTCTCCTTTCCTCTTGCTGCTTTTAAGATTCTCTCTTTATCTTTCATCTTGAGTAACTCAATGATGATGTGCCTTGGTGTGTTCCTCCTTGGGTCTAATTTCTTTGGGACTCTCTGGGCTTCCTGGACTTCCTGGAAGTCTATTTCTTTTGCCAGGTTGGGGAAGTTCTCCTTCATTATTTGTTCAAATAAGATTTCAATTTCTTGCTCTTGTTCTTCTCCTTCTGGTACCCATATGATTCGGATGTTAGAGTGCTTAAAGTTATCCTGGAGGTTCCTAAGCCTCTCCTCATTTTTTTTGAATTCTTATTTCTTCATTCTGTTCCAGTTGGTTGTTTATTTCTTCCTTCTGTTCCAAATCATTGATTCGAGTCCTGGTTTCCTTCCCTTTACTGTTGGTTCCCTGTATATTTTGCTTTATTTCACTTTGGGTAGCCTTCATTTCTTCCTTCCTGTGACCAAGCTCAAATGAGCATCCTGATTACCAATGTTTTGACCTCTGCATCAGATAGGTTGTCTATCTCCTTGTTGCATAGCTCTTTTTCTGGAGTTTCGATCTGTTAATTCATTTGGGTCATATTTCTTTGTCTCAGCGCACCTGTTATGTTGTAAGGGGTTGGAGTCTTAGGCATTCATTAGGGCAGGGCAACCCTCTTTGCTGCATTGTGGCACTGTCTGTGGGGGAGGGGTCAGAGAGGGAACAATGCTGCTCACTCACTTGATCTGCTCTAGCCCCACTTTCCAATGAACTCTCCTGTGAGACTGGGAGTTCCTCCTGCTGTGGCAACCCTTGCAGTAGTTTACAGCTAGCTTTGAGTCTTTAGTTTCCTGTTCAGCCAGCCCTACCTCACCCACGTGGTCTACCGCCTTGCCTCATGTCTTCTCTGCTTGGCTGCCTGTCTCCTGTCTCTCACCCCTCCTACCGGTCTGGGTGAATGTTTCTTTAACTCCTTGGTTATCGCAGTTCCTTGCAGTTTGATTTTCTGGTTGTTTATTGTTTTTAAATTGGTTGTTATCCTTCTTTAGGTTGTGCAAGGAAGCAAAATGTTTCTATCTATGCCTCCATCTTGGCCAGAGCTCAAGAATCTGAGATCCCGTCTCCTGAGGACTAAAACCCTGGCCCAACAGGGCTTGTATCAAGACCAGGGAGCCAACTCTGCTCCCTGCCGAGTGGGCTTGCGGGTTCTGTGCCCCATGCTGGCTGTGACTGTCCAGGCAGTTTAAGTCAGCAAACATTTCAGAAACCCTGACTCTCTCGCCCTGTTGCAGCTGGGATCTGAGGACTGAAGTGTTTTCTCTCACAGTGAGTGATGTAGGCTAGAAGTGCAAGGAATATAGTCTCCCAGGAGCAGCCCTCAGCCAAGGACAAATAGGAGTTGGTGGAGAATTACCCCAGCTTCCATGTCCCTTCAGTGGGAAGAGTTCTGAGACATGTACTCCCTCTCCCCTGTGTCTCAGACTTCCCCAGTGGGATTTGAGCCCAGTTGCCCACAGAGGGACCTGCCCCGTAAAACACTCTGGATTGGCTCTTCTCCCTTCCCTATCTTGCTTCCCTAATGCTCAACTGATGTTTCCTGGGATCATCCCCAAATATACAACCTGTACTCATGTCTTTGTCCTGGAGTCTGCTTCTGAGGGTAGCCAACTAAGACCTAGAATTAGTAGATGGATGAGGCTGAAACTCTCCAGATAGGCTCAGACTGTGATCATGACAGGGGACAAGTCAGCAGCCAGGCCCAACTAGCCTGGGAAAGCTGAGGAAGAAGGCTGGGGTTCCAACTTCACTAAAGAACTTTAGTTTGAGCCCAGCACCAAGGAAACCCATGAAGAAGCCCCCACCCGCAACAGACCGAACCTCTGGAGGTCTCCCATTTGCCATAGTTCCTGATCTGCCTGCAGCCCACTGCTTGGAACAAGAAAGGTGCTCAATATATGGAATTGAATTAGAAGTAGAAATGGGTGGACCTGAAGCCAATTCCACGGACCCTTCCACTTCCCCATCAGACCATTCTCTTTCTTGGTTGCTCTTCCCCTACATAGCTCTATATTTGTTCATGCATTCATAAATGTATGCAAATATGCTGAGCACCTACTAGATGAGAGTCACTAAGCTAAGTCCATCTTCTCTGTGTGTTTTTGCCTATCTTTTGGGGGAAGCCCACCATTTTTGGTCAATCAGTAATTGATAATTATTTGCATTTTATTTTATTTTTTAGACTAGTTTGTGTATTAAAGGGCATTATGGAAGGTAGAAAATTTCTTCAAAGAAATAGCTTTCTAATGATGACTGGACAAGGGTAGTTGTTGATATTTTGAGGAATGGCAAAGAAGCTCTAAAATCATTCCTCTTAAATGGAATAATTTGCCCTGCCTAAGGTTCATGAGCAGTGGGTCCAGCATGTAGACCCCACCCCCAGCACAAACACACGCATACAATTGGGCCCAGTTCTCCATGCTTATGACTACAAGCATGTGCACAGATGCTCTTATAATAAATTATATATGCAAAGACCTACACCTGAACATCAGCACTCCCACAAGCCCACTTTGCATATACATGAAGACAGTATCTTCTCCCCCCTCCTGCCCAGCTCCAAGACTGGTTTCTACTGAAAATGTAGCCACTGTGTGATTGACAAGCCAGCCAGTAGCTTCATTCAGTTAGAATCCAAGATGCCATTACCATAGCGACCAGAGTCCCTAGCAGCTCTGTTATCTTTCATGCTCCCTGGAGTTGAGTGTTATACCTGGGAGACTTTCCTCCTGGAAGCCACTCCTTCCTCCAGGAGCGGCTCTTAATTTTTCTCCAGGGCCTTGCTTCTTTGGAGCAAGTTGACTTTACACTTCCCTCTGGCTCTCCTTCTGCTAATGGTGAGGGAGGTTCTAAGAAGAGTTGTGCGTTAATCAAGCTTGTGGTCTCCTGGAACCTTCCAGCTACTCTCCTGAGTGTCTGATATCATGCGTCTGATGTCATGCCTAGCCTAGCAAAAGGGAGTACCTTCTCCACAGATCATATTGGACTGGTTCTATGATCCCAGAATCTTTGAAGTGAAAGGGTACAGCACTCAGTGCGGGGCATTGCTCAGATCCCTTGCTTTAAGACTGAAGGACTCACTTCTTTTTTATTAAGATTTTATTTATTTATTTTAGAGAGAGGGGAAGGGAAGGAGAAAGAGAAGGGGAGAAACATCAATGTGTGGTTGCCTCTTGCACACCCCCTACTGGGGACCTGGCCTGCAACCCAGGCCTGTGCCCTGACAGCAAATCGAACCAGTGACCCTTTGGTTCACAGGCTGGTACTCAATCCACTGAACCATATCAGCCAGGGCTGAGGAACTCATTTCTTTAGTTGCTGGGTGTCAGCTGCTGAGAGCTATCAGGTGAGTTCCTCCCCAGGAATTGCCCTCAGTCCATGGAAACTGCCTTACCCAAATTCACACTACCTTCCCTGAGGACAGACTCCATTCAGTGATTGATCTTTGGGGGATACAAAGGTTCAGCCCCTTCACCTTAATCCAGGACAACTCTGAAGGGCCATCTTGGTTCCAAGGCTCCCAGAGGATCATGGGATGCCTCTGTTATGACTGCATCACAGTTAAGCCCCTTCTTTTCCCTCTCCTGCTTCCTGGCTCTCTTACAGGTGTTAAACCTAAAGGCAATTCCCTATAAATAGCTTGCACACAAATCTGCATCTCAGAGCCTGTTTCCAGGCAACCCAACCCAAGAAGAAGGGCCTGGAGCTCATCTAACATAGACCTCCCCTTGACAGATGAGGAAACGGAAGCCCACAGAAGGGCTGTGTAACTTCAAGGTCACTTAAGGAGTTAATGTGAAATTTAGTTCCTGGATCCAGACTCTGAGCATTAGAACAGACCCTAAAGGTCCCCCAATCTAAGCAGAAAGAAATGTAATCAAAAGACTATTAGGTAGTTCTCACAGTATTGATGGCAATGGTGATGGAGTTAAAGAACCAGAACTGGACCCCCGAGGCCATTGCCACATTGCCCTGCCATTCTGGAAACTCAGTCTCATTGCAACTACCACCACCAGTGAGAAGATTCCTTATAGCCTCTACTTCTAGGTGTAAGGAGCCCCCAATTAAAAGTGACCATGGGTATCTAGATTGGGTACACGTGCCCCAACCAGGAAGACTGGAGGAGTGCAGACTTAGCAGAACTGGTGGAGTCAGCCAGACTAGGTCAGTGGCTCTCAATCCCACCTGCACATTAAAAGCACCTGGGAGCTTCAAGAGATTTTTTTTTTTTAATGCTCAGGCCACACCCAAGACCAATTAAATAAGAATTTCTAGAGATAGGACCCAGGCTTCAGTACTCTTTTAAAGCTTTCTGGGTGGTTCCAATCCAAAGTTGAGAACCTCTGTTGTAAAGGAAAGGACTGAGGAATCTTTTCTCTTAGTTCCTTGAGGCATCAGATAGGGTTTGGTCAAGGAAGCAGAACTTCTCTGAGTTATTCAGAATAAGGGATTTATTGTGGGTATGAGCCTGATACAACTGTGGGAGATTATTAAACTACCCATGTAAGACTGTTGACCTGTGTCTGGTGGTGAGCCTGGAGGCAGCAGTGCTACTAGTTGGGATGAAAAGATGATCATTGTAGTAGTTACCTATTGCTGTGTAACAAATTACATAAAACTTTTGTAAATTGAAACAGCAAACGTTTATTATCTCACAGTGTCTGAGAGTCAGGGATCTGAGAGTGGCTTAGCTGAGTGGTTCTGACTCACTTTGTCATGGGGTTGATGTTAAGGTGGCAACTAGAGCCTGCAGTCATCTGAAAGCTTGAATGGGGCTGGAGTATCTGCTGCCAAGATGGCTCACTCCCATATGTTTTGACAGGAGGCTGCAAGTGTGTTGACTATTGGCCAAAGGTCTAAATTTCTTACCACATGGGCCTCTCCATAAGGCTATTCCTAACATGGCAGCCAGCTTTTTTCCAGATCAAGTGAGAGAAAACAGAGAGGAAGTGAGAGAGACCAAGACAGAGGCACAGTGTCTTTTATAACCTATTCATAAGTGACATCCCATTGCTTCTGCTATCCTCATATTGGTCACACAGACTAACCCAGTACAATGTAGAAGGGATGTCCAAGGGTATAGATACCAGGAGGTGGGACTCATTGGGGGCTATCTTGAAGGCTGGTGTGGGAAAGTACAAAGACAAACTAGAACCCACCATGGCAGCTAGAACCCATATTTTACCACCTCTAATCTCCATGGTATAGATCACCTGCAGGAAAAGCTGGCACCCTGAGTCTTGATTGCACAGGCACCTGGCCCGGGATCTGGAGAAGACATAGGAGAAGACCGAGCAAGAGCTGAAGAACCTATGAACATGTCTGTTTCCTGGGGCCAAAATGGTTGGCCAGCAGATCACAACTACATGATGCATGAACTGCAAGAGTGCCTGACTCACTCAGAGTTGCAGAGTGGCTGTTGCTTCACCTCCACCTTCCAAAACTCATGCACTTTTCTCCTACAGCCAACCCTAATGTGGAACTGTGAAAGAAGGGAATTCTGGGAAATGTAGTTCTAGCCTAAGTAGCCACAGTATAAAGGCACCACAGGGCTGGAGTGTGTGTTGGGGGATGGGTGCAGCCTATAAAAGAAGTTCTCGTAAGGAGCTTTCTGTTCCTTCTCCTCAGGCTGGAGCCAGAAGTAGCAGACAGCAATGGTAAGCCAGAGCCTAACTGAGAAACACAGAGATCTCAGTCTCCCCAGAACCTCAGGGAAAGCCCCTCACCCTTCCCAGTTCTTTCTCCACGACCATTACAGACCCACTCTGGACTACGCCTCTTTCATTCTGTAGAGAGGAAGGAGGAAGGAAGGGATGACACATGGGTGACTTGAAAGCTGATTCCAAATCAGCTAGAGTGGACAATTATTTCTCCCTACTTCACATCAATACCTCTAGACAGCCAGATGAAAATCATGCTTTAATGGTCTGGTCGCATCTGATAACATGGTCACTCACACTGTTAGCCTGATGTCTCTAGACTTCAAAATGTCTCACACTAATGTTCCCCAGACAGTGGAAAATGGCATAAAAGATGATACAACAGGACCTGCTTGGTCTGTCATTTCAGAAACCCCAAAATATTTTCCCTACTGGCCTACTCATGCCAAAAATCCCCTCATCACAGTATTAATCTTCTAGCTGAAAGCTTAAATTTGCTTTAATGTGCAACTATCTCTAAGAGGGTTCATGTTGTAGGCTATTATCAATCAGTTATATTCCTTGGTGAAAATGAAACTTGGAGAGGCATATGACATAGAGGTAAATGAGGGAGCATTAAACACTTGACAGGGACAGAGAAACAAGAATGGAGAGCCCTGAAGAGGGAGTGTGAAAGAAGTAATCCTATATGTTTGCTAGATCCTGTTTCATTTTCTTTTTTTCTGGAATCACAGAAAGACTACACTTCCCAGCCTCCCTTGAGGCAAGACTGAGGTCATGTGCTAGGGTTCCAACCAACGGGAAGTAAGTGGAAATAATGTAAGTCACTCCTTCCATGCTTTGCCATTAAAAACATCTTGTGCAATCTTCCTGTCACTATCATCAACAACCATAGAGGCCATATATTGAGATGGTAAGATAAAAGGATCTGGGATCCCAGATTCACTACATGGCTGGGACCTGCCTTGGAGAGTGGTACTACTCAAGCAGGACTTTGCGTGAGCGACATATAAACCTCTGTTTGCTCAGGCCACTGAGATTTGGAGGTTATTTTGTTTCTACAGCATAGTCTACCCTATCCTGAGTAATATAGAAATTGGTATTCAAAATGGGGTTTTCTAAAATAAAAACCTAAACTATAAGGTCAGGCAGCAGAAAATAAGGAAATTGATATCAGAGGTTGGTAAGATAGTGATCTATGGTATGCAGTGACAAAATATTTGGTCAAACTTTCACTTGTAAATAGTAAGAGATAGGACTAAGAAAACCTTTGGGTGGTAAAATGACTCAAGGTAAAGATCAGACTTGGGGTGTGACCTTCCCACAAATTCCCAGATGCTTTAAGGTGGCTCCCATTAAACACAGAGAGCAAGGTATAGGGAAGAGAAAGCAAAGAAATATAGCAGATACATGAAATCTGTCTCTTGAAAAGAATTTTGGATGTGGTGGTCATCAGCACATAAAAGTAACTAGAAGCAAATACATCAGCAGCTTATTACATGTTTAAGGGAATCGTACTCCCAAAGAAACCTTGGGCCTGGACCAAAAAAAAATTTTTAAGCCAGCTATGGAAATGAAACAATCCTTGGGTTCCCACCATGAGTAGGAAGCCGGTTGAGAAAGTTCTGTGGTTTCTCAAGAAAGGATTTTCCCCAGTGCCCACATGTATATGGCTAAGGAGGATAATAGGGGAAAAAAAGAACCAACTACAAGGTAGATCCATGAGTTAGAGAGAAGAAGTGGACAAAGGAGCTGCTCAAGGAGAAAATGCAGGGCCTAATATAATAAAGAGATCTTCTTCATACTCAGGGTATGAGGTCTTTTTCAGTAGGATTTTTTATTTATTATGCACTAGTGACTGCAATGTGTCTCCCATTCTTCCTCTTCAGCTGTTTAAGCCTCCAGCCATTTGGGTCTTCCCACTCCAGGAGCAAGCAAGCCTTGCATGATTTCAACTCCCAGCCTTCGAGGAGCCCCAGTTGATGCCAAGTGGAGCAAAGGTGAGCTGACCCTGCTGAGCCCTGTCCAATTGTAGATTCCTGAGTAAAACATATGTTATTGTTTTAAGCTACTAAGTACTGGGATGGTTTGTTCTGCAGCAATAGATAACAAATATAGAGTGGATGCTCATTTGTCATGGATTCCATATTTTGAAATTTGCATACTCACTAAAATTTATTTGTAACTCCAAGATCAAAACTCACATTGCTTTTGTAGTCCTTCATAGACATGCACAAAGCAACAAAAAATAGGACTTACCCGATGTGCACATTCCCAGCTGAGGTCGAACAAGAGAATGCTGTCTTCTTACTTCAACTCTTATATTGTAAACAAGTATTCTTTTTGTGGTCTAGTTAGTGCCACATTTTTCATATTTTTGCACTTTTTTATTGGTGATTTTGCTGTTTTAAAATGGCCTCTGGCTATGCTGAAGTGTTGTCCATGGTTTGAGAGTGCAGGAAAGTTTTGATGAGTGTTACAGAGAAAATACACATTAGAGAGACACATTAGGGCATGAGTTATAGTGCTGTTGGATATGAGTTCAATGAATTAAATATATATACAATATAATAACTGAGATATTAAATATATATATATATATATATATATAAAATAAGATGTCTTTAAACAGAAAAACACATAAAACAAGTTTATATATTGCTTGGTTGATAAAAATGCAACCAGAGGCTTGCAGGAACCTGACCCTGTGTTTTCACTAGGAGAAATGGTTTTGGGTTAAGTGTTTGTGGAGACTATACAGAACATAACTACCATGAAAAATGAGAATCAACTGTACTTACATTCAGCTCTCCTCATTTTTCTAAGCACATGACAATGTCACAGTTTCCAGGTCTCTTGTGGTTAGGTGGGGGCCATCTGATTGGCTGTATCCAATGAAATGTGACTAGGAGGCCAAAGCATTGAAGAACCACTGTGCTGTCTCCAACCTCTCTCTATCCTTGAAGTAGCAAACGTAGAGATCTTATACAAAAACGGTGGCATCCTCGAATGAAGGGAGCCTTGACCTTTAACTGGAAAGTGAAGAGTCCTGGTAACCTGTGTCAGACTTTATGTGAACGAGATGTCCCCTATTGTTGTGCTCAGCCACTGAAATGCTGAGGATTGATTTGTTGTTGCAGTCTAGCTTTGACTTTCCGGTATAACCCGGGGTGTGAGGAGCCCACAATGTATAGTTGTTCCAACTTTACAATTTCTTCTGGACAGGATCTTCTAGTCAGTCAAAGTATATGGATGTGTACAAGTGTGTCTGTGTGTGCATTTGTGCACACACATGTGTACATGTAGCTCTTAATTACCTACATATCTAGCAACTACTAATCGTTTGCTAATAAAGCACAAATGCTAGAATGCAAAACTTAGCTGGCCTTTCATCAAACAAGAGGAGTGGTTAGATGGCTTAGAATTATTTATTCGCTGATTTATAAAGGAAAAAAACAGGATTGATTTAGTCTAAAGAAAGTCCAGAGGGGACCCAGAAATTAAACTCTTCATCCTTCATTGCTATCAGCCTCACATCTGAAGTACCAATCTAATAACTAAGCCTCAAAAATGCACATAATTAATCAATCATGCATCAGGTAAATGCAAATCAAAACCACAAAGAGATATAGCCTCATGCCTTAAGGAATGGCCACCATCAAAACAACAACAAATAACAAGTGCTGGTGAGGATGTGGAGAAAAAGGAAGCTTCATGCACTGTTGGTGGGAATGTAGACTGGTATAGCCACTGTGGAAAAAACAGTACGGAATTTCCTCAAAAAATTAAAAATAGAGCTGCCTTATAGCCCAGCAATTCCATTTCTGGGTACTTATCCAAAGAAAACAAAAATGCTAATGCAAAGATATATGCATTCCTATGTTGATTGCAGCACTACCTACAATAACTGAGATATGGAAGCAACCTAAGTGTCTATCAATGGATGCATGTATAAAGAAGATGTGGTACATATATACAATGGAATATTACTTGGCTGTGAAAAAGAATGCAATCTTACCATTTGTGACAGCTAGGATGGATCTAGCGGGTATTATGCTCAGTGAAATAAGTCAGAGAAAGACAAATATCATAAGCTCTCACTTACATGTGGCATCTTAAAAAACACAAATGAATAAAACCAAACAAAACAGAAATCGACCTATAGAACAAGCTACTGGTTGCCAAAAGAGAAGGGAGTGGGGGGATGGTGGAAAAGGTATGATGTTCCTTTTGCCTACAAATCCCACTTCTAGAATTGTATCTTTGGGAAATTATTTTAAAAAGTCTTATGTGAATAAGCATGCCTCTACACATGCATCTACTCATTTATATTAAATGTTTATATTAAATGTATGGCCTTTTGCTAGTTTTTCTGTAGATAAAGAAGTTACCAAACATACAGTAGTAAACAGAGAAGGAATTTTCCAGAACACTAGGGATAAAAAAGACAGTGGTTTGATCCAGGTTGGAGATGAAGGCAGGGGCCAGGAATGAGGTGATGGATGACTAGAGAAGTATCTGTGAAAACCAAGAAACAATGTTAGTGACAAGTGGCTCATGAAACAGGTCTTGGGAGTAGGTCTGGGTCTAGGTCAGCTGCATCTAAACTCGGGGACCTGCAGTCAGGCCGCGTTAGCCCAAAACCAAGGGGTTATCCCAGAGATAAACTCTTTTGGGTTCCTGAACCCAATTTCCAAATGTGGAGGGGGGACTTCCCCACACATTCAAGCAATGCTCCTGACATCAGACACTCAACTCAATTCTGACACTATCTACCTAGAAATAGCATCAGATTCCATAGGTTAAGTGTTCAGTCCTACACACTACCTGTGCCCCACCTCACTTCAAAAGTCAGTCACAAGTCCGAGTTGTGACCTGTGCTTCTGACTCACCGGATATAAATCTTAGGTTCCCATGGCGTCCTCCTCCTCAGGTTGGATTAATTTTCTGGAGTGGCTCACAGAACTCAGACAAATGTTTTGCTTACTAGATTACCAGTTTATTATAAGAGGATATGACTCAGGAACAGCCAGATGGAAGAGATGCACAGAGCAAGGTATGGAGAAGGAGCATAGAGCTGTCATGCCCTATGCAGGTACACCACTCTCCCCATATCTCCACACGTTCACCAATCCAGAAGCTCTGTGAACTTTGTCCTTCTGGGTGTTTATGGAGGCTTCATTATATAGCATGGTAGATTAACCATTGGCCATTGGCAACTGATTCAACCTTCAGGCCCCCTCTCCTCCCCATGAGATGGGGGGTGAAAGTTCCAATTCTCCAAAAACATGGTTGGTTCTGCTGACAACCAGCGCCCCCCATCCTTAGGTGCTTCCCAAAAGTCACTCATTACCATTAAAAGAGACACCTTTATGGAAATTCCAAGGGTTTTAGGAGCTCTGTGCCAGAAACTGAGATGAAGACAAAATATTTACAGGTTCTGGCAAGAGTAATGCTTGCTTGAGTGTGCTTGGTAGGGTAACAATATGGGTGTAATAATTTATAGTTTTAATTTGAACATTTCACCTAAAATGTCATATGGTGTGCTTGAGTGTGATATTGTTATGTTACAGAATTACATGCTTATGATTTTGTAATAAAATATTTTGTAATAAACAAGGAGTGTTATTTGTGCTGGACCCTGTATTTGTTATTGTAAATCACAATATCATACAGGGAAAAAGGGCAGACTCCTATGTGGAGTAGATCAACGGGTTTGGTCATCTGCATTCCAACTGAGCCTAGCCCTAGCAGAACTTCCTGTGTTTCCATGGAAAGGACATGGGCTCTCGAGTCAGACAGCTCTGTTTAAGTCCAGCTTCATCTCTTACCTGCTGTGTTATGTTAAATAAATCACTTAACCTCTCTGAGTCTCACACTGCCAAGTAGAACTAATAATACTCAGAAAACTCTGGAAGAATTAAAGAAGATCAGAAACATCAGACTCAGAGCAGGTAGTCTCCCGCCTGTCCCCCCTTATCACCACGTGTACCCAGAAAGGGTCTCACACTGTTTGAAGTATATTGTGTCATACCAGCTCTGGGAGACTGAATAATGCCTCTCTTCAAGAAAAAAAAATGTCAATGTCCTAATCCCTGGAATGTTTACTTATATGGCAAAAAAGAACTTTGCAGGTATGATTAAGTTAAGGATCTTGAGGTATGAAGAGTATCTTAGATTACTCAAATGAACACAAGATGCTGTCACATGTGTCCTAATACAGAGAGGAGTAAACCACATGGTAACAGAGGCAGAGGTTCGAGTGATGTGTCCACAAACCAAAGAAGTCCATAGCCACCAGGAGCTGGAAGAGGCAATGAACAGATTCTCACCTATATTCTCAAGAGGGAGCACAGCTCTGCAGACACCTTGATTTTGGCCCCAGTGATACTGATTTGGGACTTCTGGCCTCCAGTACTGTGAGCTACCAAGTTTGTAGTAATTTGTTACAGTAGCCACATAAACTAATACAGTGGATAACTGAGCCTATGACCCCAAAGTGAGAGTTAAAAAAGGAAAATCCTGGGTTCCAAGCCCATGTAATGAAAAGAGAGCCCTTGGTCCCTTGGGCGAGGGCTGCAGAAACTGAGGTCCCTAGAGCTAGAGTTGTTCTGGGTGGTCTTGTCAATGCTCTCTCATATTAGCTGCCCAGCCTTGCCTCCCATAGGAGGTTTCCTGGTGTGGAAAGGAGTAAAATTAAGGTCATTTTCTTCTCTGCTTCTGGCACAAACTCCTCCTCACTGGAGAGGGTAGGGATCCCTGTGTCTAAGGCCTTGGGGTCAGGCACCTGAAAAGGATCTTCTAGGTCTGATCCCTGGCTGCATGGAGGGTACCCAGGGGAGAACAGAGCCTATGAAGGTCAGCATGTGGGGTCACCCTGCTTCCCCCATCCTGGAACTAACAGTCCTAACCCACTTCTCAGGGATGCTCTCAGAGCTGAGATTTGTAAGGAGTGCTAACTGCCATGGAAACCTTCAGCTTGCATCAAGTGATGTACTGACAGTTTGGGCCTGGAAAAAGCAGTTGTGTTGAAGACTAATTACACTGCTACCTATTCAACATGGGAGCCAGAATGTATTGTAGTGCCTTCACAGACCACAAGTTTTCAATTTGCAGTACAACCAGACCCTCCAATGTGGCACCCCACCCCCTGCTTGCAACCTGATTCCTATTCAGTGGGTTTCTATGGCTGCCAAGTATAGCCAACCTTCCCAGAACCCCAGAGTGTTCCAGAGTGCACATTGGCAAAGGCCTGGGCTCTGTGGACAGCGTTGACTGCTAGGCAAGTGAGACTTACATTTACAAAAGTGGGGGGTGGGGGCACCAGTCCCTCCCAGACATATGCTAGCTAAGAAAGAAGTTGATCAGAGTCTGAGGGCCCGGTAGTAAAACAAGACATTATTGCAATAATTTACCATTCATGGCAGAGACAGCTAGCTCATCACCAAACCCGTTTCCCTTTCCTTTTGGGTACATGGCTAGACTACATTTCCCAGTCTCCCTTGCAGTTAGATATGGCTATGTGACTGTGTTCTGGTCAACAGAAAGTAGGCAGAAGTGATGAGTGGTATATAAAACCCAGCCATGCCCTTCTCCACTCTCTCTCTTCCCCTTCTGACGAGTTGGATGTCAATCTTCAGGGCAACCTTGAAAACAGGAGACCAACTGTTTCAGTTTGCCATAAACTATCCCAAGCACTGAGTCTGTATCTGAGAAACCCCTTACTCCCTACTTGCAAGGCACATGTGGAAGATGGCAGAGGCTCTATCAGGCTGGGTCCTTGCATGACTACATGGAGCAGAGCACTCCCCCCAACCTGCTGCCCACCCCTACCAATAGCAATACGTGTTTTGAACTTTATGTAGGTGAA
>VMDR010027008.1:0-13771 GCA_007922815.1 Macrotus californicus
AGAAGAAGGATAACACATCATCCATCAGTTCAGAAAGCCTGCCTGGTTGAAAGGTTACCTCTCTTTGCAAAAAGAATAAAATACTGTTTGATGTAACAAAAAAAAAAAAACCTATTGGGAGAAATAATGACCAAAAACATTTCTAACCTGGTAAGGGAAAAAGATACACAAGTCCAAGAAGTGCAAAGAGTTCCACATAAGATGGACCAACGTCACCCTAATGAGTTCAATAAAAAAATCTTTAAAAAAAAATGTGGTACATACATACACGGGAATATTACTCAGCCATAGAAAGGAAATCCTGCCCACTAAGCCAACATGAATGGACCTGCAGGGCATTATGATGAGTGAAATAAGCCAGGCACAGCACCGTCAAGTAGCATATGCTTCTCATTGCTACCATGTTCTATGTTTTATTTTTAAAAAGGATTGAAAACATCCTGTGCCATAATAATTATGGCTCTCTGCCTTTGCGGACATCAGGTTTAACTTAAGCTAGAAAATATGACAAAAAATAAGAACAAGTTTTACATATCTTTTTGGTGTTAATTTTATCATGAAGTATTGTGGAGCCCCAAAATGTATAGTTCTTTCCATGTGGCAAGCTGTTTGCCAACAGTATTTAATGAAAATAAAGGAGCACCAATCAAAGGTGAAAAAATATCAGACAATATGGCTCTTTCTGATAATTAAAAAAAAAAGTACATTTGAAAAACCTGGGGTTTTACTAAAACTTATATATGTCCGAAAACAAGGATGTCTTAAAGCGTCATGCAATTAAATGTGTCTTCAATTACATTACCAAACAAAACAAGTCAAATATATTTGGATATAATGCACTGGCATACATTGGAATCCAAAACTTAAGTCAAAAGTCTTTTTAAAAAAGTATCACCCATTGCGTTGAATGCCTTCAGCTTCAACAAGGTCATAACCTCAAATCACTGTATGTTCAAGAAGGTTGCTCAGTAGGAAGTTCCTTTTTTTGCCACGCAGAGCTTTTTCCCCAGAGATTCAGTCTTAATGTACTTGATTCAACATCAGCCAGAAGTCTTACTTAGGAGAAGTGTGAATAGAGGTGGGTGGGGGAAAAAGAAAAGGAAAGCCTGCTCTCCAAACTGACAACTTCATTCATGATCTGGCTGAAACTGCCAGCTCGTCGGGGTCACATGAGTGAAGTAAACATTTTGAGTCACAGCCCTGAAGTCACCATTTCTAGTAATGCCGGAACTCCACAAGCTGCTTGGGCCATGTCACATAGCTTAAAAAGGGAAATTGGAGACAGACAACTGCAGAAATTCCAGAGCAGGAGGAAATGCTGCCTCGGGCAACAGTCAAGAAAGAACAAAAATTTCTGTCCATAATTCTGTAAAACACCTCGGAATATTTGCTCTGATCTTCCAAATAATTAAAAGAGTATTTCACACAATGGTAAATATGAGAAGAAATGTCCCATATTCTATAAATTAACATCACATTCTATACTCTCACCTTCAAAAAATACAGAGAATGTTGACAGAGAAATTTGAAGTTAATTAGCAAGTAAATCACTAGATCCTTGAAGATTTAATGTCTATTTTTGTTATCTTTTAATTTTGTAAATTGCACTTTATCAGATTCCCTTGACTGCAGGCTTGGGGACAGAAGCCTACGGAGAAGAGCAAGTTGTCAAGGCTTCAGACTCAGCCAGCTCTTCTCATTTCCGTGGAGTGCTTCAAAACACACTCTCGAACACTCACTCACCTTGCTGGAGAATTGCAGTAACGTTTATTTTTAGGACAGAGTCACCTTATCTCCCTAAAGCTAAATTTTTGTTTCTTCTTTTCCTGCCTAAAGAATATCCTTTGGAGCAACAAGATCATGTCATCTTTTTTTAAAAGGCCAAAGTGGAGAAGAATCCCAAAGCACTGGAAAATACTTGTAAGTTACCTGTGCTTTTAGTCATTCAGTTCCCATTCATTTCTATATGATTCTGTGAAAAATGAAATGACTTAGGTCCTCAGAGAGCTGACTTATTGCCTCCAAAAGTGGCTATTAAAACAGTGTAATCTACAGCACAGTGACTAGAGTTACCAACATTGTATAGCTAGAGAGTAAATCTTAATATTTTGCATCACAAGAAATTAATTCTAACTATGTATGGTGATGGATGTTCCCTAGACTTACTACAGTGATCATTTTGCAATATATACAAATACCAAATCATTGTTATACATCTGAAACTAATATGTTACATGTCAATTATACATAAATAAAAACAAAACGACACCACCCCACATCCATCCTTTAATAAAAAGACAATTTGCAGAATTCCTTAAGTAGTTTTTTTACTTCAAACATTACTTTTGCTCAGTCACACTTCTTATTTTTTGCCTGAAACAAACACCTCCCAATATTGCTTATTTCTTTACCTGAAAATTAACATGTCAGAGTAGGAAACATCTTTGATCATTCATTTGAATAAATAAATCATGGGTGCCTCCTATGTCTAAAGGCAAGGAATACGGCAGTAGGTAAGACAGACGAGGGCCCTGCTATCAAGGCAGAGAAATGATAAATAATTATACAAAATGATTTCAGAGAGTCAAAAATGCTATAAAGGAAATTGGAGAGAATATGATGAAAAGGTATGAGATAGCAGCTGGTATCACGTATTTGTACCCTAATGATAACGTGAAATTATGTACTTCACTGGTTCAAAGCTGCAAATATTCAGATATTAACATCTTTGAAATGAATGTATATTACAGTTGATGGTGACATAATTTGCACATTTTTAGTAGTACATAAATAATACATGTTAACCTCAATGGCACCCCTACGTTTACAGTCAACTAGTTTTTGACAATGAGCCAAGAAAATAGTCTTTTGGACTTCCGGCCAAGATGGGGGTATAGGAAGACACACTTCACCTCCTTGCACTGCTACAAGAAGGATCATGACTAACCTCAAGACAAAAAATACCCAGAACTTCCCGAAAATCAAACTGTATAGAAGTCCACCAACCAAGGATTTAAAGAAGCCGTATTCATCTAGACGGGTAGGAGGGGCAAAGAGGACCTGGTGTGACGCAGCAAGGTGGCAGCTGCCAGCAGAATGGGCTGTCCCACATTCACGTGTGGTGGATAAATATCAGGAGGGACACCATGGTAGCAGGCCCAGCCCCAGGAATAAGAAAACAGGCATAAACCTTCATGATCTTAGGTAGTTTTTTTCTTGAACAACTCAAGAAAAAAAAAAAACAATTAAATATAGAGGAAGAACATGAATAGATATTTCTCCAAAGGAGATACAGAGAAACTGAAACAATCATACATTGGTAGTAGGAATACAGGATCGTACAGCCACCTTTTATAATAATTTGGCAGTTCCTTAAAAAGTTAAACACAGAGTTCCTACATGACCCAGCAATTTCAGTCCTCGGTGTCTATCCAGGAGAAATGAGAACACGCCCACACAAAGATCCGCACACGAATGTTCACAGCAGCATTATTCGTAATCACCACCAAGTGGAAACGACCCAAGTGTGCACTTACTGGTGAGAGGACAAACAAGGGCTCGCGGAGCACTACTGAGCAATACAGGGACAAGCACTGACAACCTGAATGAACTGCCAGGCACAAAAGAGTGCACAAGGTGTTCTACCCACATGAAAATCCCAAAAAGAGAACTATATCGACATAGGAAAGTATATTTGTGATTGCTTAGGGTGTGGGGTGCAAATGGGCAGTGGCTGACAATGACCATGAGGTTTCACTTTAGTGTATGGAAATGCTCTGGAATTAGATTCACGGTAAATCATAGCTCAGGAAAGCCTGGGAAAAAAACAAGAGGCAAGCCTGCAGGAGGACAGGGAGCTGCAACGCTGAACAGAAACGTGTACATGTAATAAAGACTTGTTCAAAATGAGCAGAACATACCAGGAGGGTAACAGACCAAGAATAAGAATAGATATTACAAAACAAAATAACCCAAAAAGAGCTACTGAGAAAAGACTGAACCGTACTAGAAACTGGAAGTGCAGATTAAAGCCAGAAAAACACTTCCCCGCACAGACTAAGAAGGACACTATCACGTACGATTTGGAAACAGGCCTCCTCATTTCCCTGCATGGCAAATACATATCAACAGTATGTTAAAAACACATCCCTTTGACTTCTGAATTTCACTTTTAGAAATGGACTCTAAGTAATTAAAATTCAAACAAAGACTTAACTAGCATGTTCAAAGTATTGTTAAGTAGTTTAAAAAAAACAAGCAAAATACTCGACACAACAGGAGATGGATTGAGTAAATTATAATTTTATGTATTTCTAAACAGAGACACACATACGTACATACACAGGCCAAAGGCACACACACAAACATGTTACACACACATACAAAGATATCCTACAGCCACTGGTTTCCAGGGTGGCGGGACTGGGAGGTTTTTATTTCCGTTGTGCCTCTCAGTGTTTCCTCATTTTTGAAGTTAATAATTCTGCATTATTTGTACAATGTTTTAAAAGGTGGGAGGGAAATTGGTGTGGGTATATATCCATTAATTTTCACCTACAAATCAGTTAGGAGCCTCCATCTCCCCTCTTAATTAACTTTATGTTTATATTTCATCTCCCACACATAGAGGAGTTTTAGTTCCTAAAATTCAAGAACATTGAAATTGAAAAAGCTCCACCTAGCCATTTTGATAAGCATTATCTTTCCTGTTTCTCGATTCCATGTCTTAGAGTCAAACTATTAAAAGTAGTATACTGCAAAAAACAATTCATTAAAAAAATCAAAATTCTGTATTACTGAAAAAGTGGAAGTAAATAATTTCTTTTGACTTAATTTAAAAAATAGTTCCTTAAACAAGAAAGTCTAACAGTCAGTGGTTAGATATTTGTATTAATGAAAGGATGATTTGATTTGTAAACTTCAAAATGTCTTTAAATGTCTCTAGAAGCACAATTGTTGATTGAAAATGACAATAAAGGTCCCTAACTCCAAAATGTTTGCAGTCACAGATTACTGAAAAATGAATCATTTGTGAATATAAATGTAGATTCTAAAATCATAGTCTATGAAAATGAGGAAGTGTTACTAATTTACATACAGCTGCCCAGAAACAACCTTTATATAAAATCAGACATAAATTTTTTTCAAAAGCAAACAAGAGTCAGGTAAGTAGAGCCAGAAGAAAACATGATGAAGTTCATTTCATTGGGATCAGTATTTATTTATTTATCGAGCTATCACTACCAGAGGGGACAGAGAATCAAAATTGGCTGCTCCTGCCATGAGGAAGTCTGATGGTCCTGCTGGAGCCAGCAGAGAATACAGGCCCTTTGAAAACACCCACGGCCTGATCAATGCTGGTTTGTTTCCTCCTAGTGATGAGAAGGAAATGCTCCTGAAAGCATCTAACATTTTAAAACAAAAACTCTTTGCTGAAGATTTTTTTTTAAGCCAAGTCCATGTTAAATCTTTAAAAAATGGGTATGGGTCAGGTCAAAGTGACCAGGGAAAAGGCTTTTAAAGGATCATATAAATTCAGTTTTGGGAAAACATTTAAAGTGGTGAAACTGTCACCTGGTAATAAAGAAATTGGATTAATTGATTCCTAGGATGCCTACCAGCTCTCCAATTGCATCATTCTATAACAGAGGATGATAGATTATATCTGGAGAAACAGCCTGATTAAAAAGAAAACTCCTTAATTCAATAAAAACTTATATTAACAAGAGAAAGGAGGCTACATTTCTGTGTTTAAGCAACTAATTCGCAGGACTGCTGCAATGTTGCAACTGTAGAAATATCTAGACACGACTCTGAAAGACAGACAACTCACCAAGAGGACCAAGTGACACTTCAGAAGCTGTTTTAGAGTCTGCCTAATTACTTTAATGGCGATGAGTTGGAAATTATGTGGCACCGAGGCTTGAGAGCAGCTAAATGTTTTCTATTTTCTATTAAATACAAAGTGTTGTAATATCCAGAAAATACTCCAACACATTTTTCTTGACCAGAGAACTGGCCTGGCCAGGGTTTGCCCACAGGCTAGAGCCAAGCCCTTCTGGGAACTAGTGGTAAAGTATTCCAGCAAGCCGGTTTGGGTGGGTGCGGGAGTAACCTGATTTCTGACCTTCTCTAGGACAGACATTACTGGTGAAAGGTGACATCCATTCACAGGATTTGGAAAACAGAAGCATCTACTCTTTTGAAGGGACATACTTAACCATCAAGCGGGCAGGCCCCAGCCTTTGCTAGGCCAGTTGTTGCCTGTTCTGCCCCCTCTGGGCAGATCATCATCTGCCCCCTCCAAGCAGATCATCATCAGTCTATTTTTCAGAAAGACTCAGTATTGAGAAAACAGGGCATAATCAGTGTGTTAGTAACATCTGCTCCTAGAAAAGGAAAGTGTGTTGCAAGGACAGGATTTTTCCCATACCTTCAGGGACACTATCTCATTTCACCCACATGAGACCCCTGAGCAGTGGGTATTATGCTTATGTGACAAATGGGAAAAATTAAGGCTGGCAAACTCTGTCACTTGCCCAAGGTCACATCTAGTGAGTGTCAGAGCCTGAATCTGAACCTACACCTTCTAAATCTAATTTGCATTCTTCATAATCACAGAGCCAAGGCAAAAAGAACGAGGGTGGGAACAAGGCCTGCTTGCATAAGCATGGTTTTCTCCCTAAGGGAACTTGCAGTATAACCAATACCCAACAGCAAAATGCAGAAAAGGGCACTGTGGCAACAGAATAATGCCCCCCTGGTGACCCACCTGCTGCCCAAAGATGTCCATGTCCTGGTCCCTGGAACCTTACATGGCAAGAGAGACTCTGCAGATGTAATTAAATTAACGACCTTGAAATGGAAGGTTACTCTGTATCACCTCAGCAGGCCCAGTGCAATCACAACAGGGAGGCAGTGGAGTCAGTGTCAGAGGAGGGAGCCTGGAAAGACAGGGATCGCAGCCACTGCTGTGTGTTAGGACGGAGGAAATGGCCACGAGCCAAGGAATGAGAGTGGCCTCTAGAAACTGGGAAAGGCAGGAAACCAGATTCTTCCCCAGAGCATCCAGAAGGAACGCAGCACAGGAGGTACCTGATTTTAGCCCACTGAGACCCATTTTGGACATCTGACCCCCAGGCTGAAGGTAATCAGTGTGTGTTGTTATTAAGCCAGGGTTAGAGTCACTTATCACAGCAGCTGTAAGAAAGTAATTCAGGCATGAAAACAAAATGAAAGTAACATACCACAGCACACCTGCTACATGAATACTCTCAACATTATTGTGCATCCCGACACAATACCGTTCGGAGTATATTTACTTCCTAAAATACATAGATCATTCACCCTAAAACTAAATCACGTGTTAACCTTTGCTTCAGGTGTACTTTCCCACATCCACATTCAGACAAACTAAGTGTGTTTTCTATATATCAATCATCTTGGTATAAAACGAACAAATCTTATCCCAAAATGACACCTTCATTTTCCTAATTCCACAATTCTTCAAAGGTCTTATGATTCTGTCAATTTAGGGAAACACTGGTTTTCGGTCATTATGCAAACCTTGGTTAAAACTACAAAATGGGTGAAGTCGTGAGCTGAAAGGTTTAAAAATCCAAGAGGGCAACTACTGTATCAATGCAAACTGCAATATTTCGTCACTATGCAAACACGTAAAAGGAGACAGTAGGCCTTCCTTTCACATCCTAGGTGTGGCTTTGCACACATACTATGTCAAGAATATTAGCAGAAAAAATAAAATAAAGACAAGCTCAAAAGAAAATTAAGAGAGCATGTTTGGCAGCTAAATCTCACAAATCCAAGAGACAAATTTAGACTGAGGTTTCCTTTTGCTCCTGCAGGCTCACTAATGCATAAATATAATTCAAAAAATCAAAGCAGCAAGTAAGTTTGCCATCTTGGACTAAACTTTCTAGTAAATTAAACTTTCCATCACAGACATTTCCCTTAATTGTTTAAAAGGCATGTCTACAATCTTTCAAAGATACCCATATGATAATATTATACATATAATTATACCAAAATTAATGACTAGGAAAATTAGTAGACTATATACACTGTAATGTTCATGTCAAGTCCACTTAGCATGGTCAGAAACCAAAGACCCAAGATCTACCCACTGAGTGCTAGAGACTTTAATTTTTTTTTTTAAGATTTTATTTATTTAGAGAGGAAGGGAAGGAGAACGAGAGGGAGAGAAACATCAACGTGTGACTGCCCCCCATATGTCCCCAACTGGAGACCTGGCCCCCAACCCAGGCATGTGCCCTGACTGGGAATCGAACCAGCAACCCTTTGGTTCACAGGCCAGTGCTCAATCCACTGAGCTACACCAGCCAGGGCTAGATCTTTTTATTTTTAATACAGTGCTCTATGTGTGTTAGGCTTTACAGCAAATTTATTTGGTTAGACAGCTAGTTTAGAGTATCTTTTTAAAATTCATTTACAACTTTCCTTAGCTTACTTTCAGCTTTTCTTTTTTTCTGTCTTATTTACTGGTTATTAGAATTATTGGGATAACACTGGTTATTAAAATTATTAGGTGTCAGGAATACAATTCTATTATTATAACATCTGTATATTGTATTGTGTGTTCACCACCCCAAGTCCAGCTACATTTCCCATCATATCCATACTACCCTTGCCATGCACTTATAAAACTAATATGGGAAGTCCTCACTTAATGTCATTGATAAGTTCTATGACCAAGCTGAACAACGCATAACAAAACCAGTTTTACAATAGGCTAACTGATTTAAACAAGTTTCTATGTGGGTCACAAGGAATTACTTGCTTTTCATTCATAAACATCTTTTACTAATCTATGCAAAAACGGTTTCCTCTACCTGGACCCCTATTCCACACCTGGCGAATTCCATCTCATTTTTCATTAGCTCGTCAAATGTCACCCACTGATCTGGGAAGCTTTCCTGAAAGTCCCCAGACAGTTAGATAATTTCCAGTTATGCCTCCTTTATTTTGGTATAAATCTCTTTGTCTCTATGGCCCAGAATTAAAGTAAAATAAAATTAGATTGGTTCTCCAAACATATTTTTGAAACCTGCCCGCCTCTCTCACTCCCCAAAATCATGCCCTGGGGTAGAAAGAAAAGCACACTGTAAGTATTCATCTTTCCTCTTTACGAGCTAAGAAACCAAGCGTTATGCCACCTTAACCCAGACTTATCCCTTAGCCTCTACTATACGTCTTAATGCATGTAACGAACCACAGTAAAACGGCCTTCTAATACATTATATATACTGTCAACATCCAGGCGCATCTCTGGTAAAGTAAAATTAGCCCATGAATTATTACTCAGTAATAGATATACATTGTATTCATAAAAGATTCTTTCTATTACCTCGTTTTGCAAACAAAAAGAGAAAAAGGCACCCTATTATTCCTTTTTTTTTCTTCTTCTAAAGGATCCTAGGCTTTAGTTCCCTGCACGAGCTCCTGATCTATCATTTCTTAGCTGTGTGAGACAAGAGGCTTGACTTTCAAAGGCATAAGACTTAGACCCCGGGCAGTCAGATACTACGATAAAAGCTCTGAGTCTCCAGCAAGTGATGCAGAGGGGCAGGGATAAGAATCATTCTCATGACGTTGTTCCCCAGTTAGCAGTACCGAGTCCAGCAGCAGCAAACCCAGCACTAATGGTTCCTCTCTCTGTTAGCATCTCTTGGTTCCTGCCCATTTTTCAGGCAACTGGTGAGTTACCAATACACTTCCAGTAAATTCCTGTTCAGCTAAATTTAGCCAGACTCTATATTTATTATTCTTCATGAAGAACCAACACCTGCATAGAATATATACACATATGCTATCCATATGTTATACAATAGTGAGCAGAAATAAATTTGTTCCCTGCCTTGGAGAGCTTACAAGCTAGTCAGGAAAACAAGTATATCATAAGCAGAAGGAAAAGAAACACAAAAGAAAGAAAACCAATATAAACTGCAGCTTAATGAAGAAGAACAGCTGCACTTAGTGCACTGAGACTGCTTGTAGAACAGAAGTTGACCTACAAGAAAGAGGAAGGGAAAGGACTCTTCCTGATATTTAATAACCTTTTCAAAGAACCTTACTATGAAGATTTTTACTATGGTTCTGGAGTTAGCTGAGTTCTTTAAAAAAAAAAAACTTCTGTTTTTTTCTAAAGAGAAACAGCCCAAAAAACAAGTAAGCTGAATGTACTTCATACAGTTACAAACTTCAAATGCTGACCCAGCCACCATCGGGGGTCTTCTCACGGCTCAACTACACTTTCAGACTCACAAACCAGCAGAGGCCACACATGTAGCACCCATCTATTCAGAGGACGTAGGACAGAACCAGACATTCCTCCTCGATACGAGTCCTTGTATGAACTTTCCTGGGCAGCGGTGCACATGGCTGTCCAGAGCTCTTCTCTCTGCCTCACCAGATGGCAGCTCAGATATGAAGAAATGAGATCAGGTGGGGACAGAAGTGACCCTGGCTCAAAGCCTCATGCCCCCCTGGAATGACATCTCTTGTGATGATTCTATAGCTTAGCTTTAGGGTTCCTGCAAAGAACAAGCCAGTGATCAGAGTCACTGTAATCAAGAAACCCCAAAGCTACAGCATCCCCATCAGGTACATATTGTCTACTTATAGTTTTTCCCAGTCTAAATGCAATTTACCAACCAGAAGCCATTTTTGGCATAAGCAACACTATCTAAATAGTTGCTTAAACACTCATGACCCTGTAAAATAGAACAAGAAGCTTAACAGAAGATCAACTTGGCATGTAGAATTGGAAAGGCTTTTAATAACCATTTCCCAACAGCTGATTTGATAGTATACAATTGTAATATCCCTATATGGATTATTCAGTTAGGTTGCATTGTGCGGGAGTAACAAGCATCCCCAATATCCAGTGGTCAAAAATAACAAACAATTATTTTGCATACATACACTGTGGGTCAGTGAGAGTCTATGCTTCAGGTCTCCCTCACTTTGGGACCCAGGCCAATGGAGGGTCTATCATTTAAACTATCACTAATCAGAACAATACTCCAGCTCTTACACCCTTTGCTCATGTTTTATCAGCCGGAAAAAGTCACATGGGCACCTAAATTCCAGGGTTTCCCCAGAAGTCTTAGAAACATGATATGGATGAATAGCTGTAATATCTACCAAATCATATGAATCAGAGCTAATTTAAATAAAGTTATTTCATAAATTTTCTTCCTCAAATTAAAAAAATGAAACCCCTTAAAACATGAACGTCCCTTCTGAACTCAGAAACACAATAAAGCAGACAAGCCAATCAATTTTAACTCTTCTTGGTCATCCCAAGAATGCAGTATAGAATATAAACAAGGTAGGTAATTTTCCAAAACAACACTGGAAAAATGACAGAGCCTGGATTTGAAGCCGAGACTGTCTGACTCCAAGGCCCATCTCCTTTCCATGGCATCGAGGTGTGTAGCAAACCGAGTGAGTGAAGAACAAAGAGTCAGTCAAAGGGCAAACTCCACAAAAGTATCAGAAGCTTCCCCTCTCTCTAGAAAGAGAGAGAAAGAAAAGAAATATAGGACTGAAAGACACGAAAGTCCTCTCCGCTGCTATGAGACAGATGGAATACAGAGGTAGAATCTGAGCTGGAGTGTTATGATCTGCATATTTTAAAAGGATCACTCTGGTGCCGTAGAGAACAAACAATCACAGTATCCAGGGCAGAAGTGGAAAGAACAGTGAGGTGTGGGGGCTCCCTGCCAACTGCCTCTCCGGTCTCCTGTCCACCGTTCTCTAGCCTGCTCTTTGCCCAGGATGCTGACCAGTGTGATGCACGGCTGCCCACTGGCTCCCAACTGGATTCAGCCAGAAGGGGGCAGGTACAAAGGATCAAAAGGAGGAAGGAAAGTGAGATCAGGGCTTTCCTCCCCTGCTGCTCCCTTCCGGCCCCTTTGGGCTGGCGACTGCTCTCCCAGAAAGCCACAGCCCCTGTCAAATGGCTCTTTCCACCTAGTGCTCTGTCCCAGCAGCTGCTCCCTTCCAGAGCTCTGGAGCTCCCTTCAGGCCCAGAGGCCAAATTTTAACTGGTGCCTGGGCACTACTGATCTGTGAGGCCCTGCACAACCCTTGGTAAATGGTCCCTTTACTAAAAGCTCCTCAAACGGCCCCAGTTTCAGGGTGCCACCTCTCTTCTGGCAGCACCCTGACTAATTCAGGAGCCTGGGGCAACGGTCCAGGTGAGAACAATGGTGGCTCGGAGCAGGGTGTCAGAAGCGGAATGGTGAGTAGCAGTTGGATTTCTGACTTGCTGACAAATTTATTGTCAAGCATGAGCCCAGATTTTGGCCTAAGCAACCAAAAGGATGGAGTGTTGTCAACTAAGATTCATTTTTTAAATTCACAAATCAATAGAAAATATGTGCAAGTATATTAAGAGTGGCTCATGGGAAAAGGACCATTATGGCTTACAAATGCAAAAGTGCTTAGTCTTACTGTTAAATAAGGGAATGCAAATGAATGTGACAACATAAAACAATAAAATGTCACATTATATATTACATACATATATAAGACATAATAATATTATAACAGTATAAAATTGACAAAGATAGAAATGTGCTGCCCTGGCTGGTGCGACTCAGTGGACTGAGCACCGGCCTTTGAACAAAAAGGTCACTGGTTGGATTCCCTGTCAGGGCACATGCCTGGGTTGTGGGCCAGGTTCCCCAGTTGAGGGCGTGTGGGAAGCAACCAATCAATGTATCTCTCGCATAGAGATGCTTCTCTCCCTCTCTCCCTCTCCTTCCTCTCTCTAAAAAGTAAATAAATAAAATCTTTTTTTAAAGAATGCTGATAATTGGCATTGGGATTGGCACCGGCATCACAAAACATAGATGTGTAAACCTTTGTTAAGAATAATCTGTAGTTATCTACCAAAAATTTAATATACATATGCGGGGTATTTTGATCTAAAAACCCCTGCTGGGACTTTATCCTACACACACTCACACAAATACTGCACATGAGCTTTTCACTAGAGCAGTGGTGATAGTAACAACAGACTGGAAACAATCCAAGTGCCTATCAATACGCAATATGAGTAAAATAAACCAGGCTACATATCACACAGTATTATCAGTAATTTGCAAACAATGAGGTAAATCAATACATATCGATATGGAAAGATCTATGGTAGGTATCGTGTAAAAGTGGGAGGAGTCGGAAACCTAATAGTATATTTAGTATATTCCTATTTGTGAGTTGCCCTTTTGTATGAATAAGAAAATTCTAGAAGGATCAAAAAAATTGTTCAGAGTGATTGCCTTTGAGCAGGCTAACGTGAGACAGTTCTATTTTTCATTGTATACCCTTTTGGACTGCTTGAAATTTTTTATGCCAAGTGCATACATATTTTTTCAATAAAAAAATAGTATATAAAGCCAAATTTCAAAAAAGAGCAGAATAAATTACCTTGCACTGCACAAAAACCTATGGTGTTGACATCAGAAACATATCTGAACAGTTCAAACTATCAGAACTGAATTACAATTTCACCTTGTTAGTAATCATATTTTGTTCGAAGATACAAATGCCCTGATCTAGGATATTCTATAGCACAGGTCTTTCTCTATTCGTGGTAAACCTGAGTCTATTTACATACTTTTGGGGTTTTCCAAATGTCAGCTATACATGGAAAAAACCACAGGGTTCAATGTAGAATGGTCTCAAATGGAAAAAAACAAACATGTGACCTGATTCCTATAAG
>VMDR010027009.1:0-13770 GCA_007922815.1 Macrotus californicus
TAGTTGTTTCCAGAGGACAAAGTTTTTGCATCTTCGAGACTGTACAATTATTTTCCTTTCAATTTCTCCTGATTTTTAAAAATTTCTATAAATATCTGTTAATTCAATTATTCAGACACTTTACATTAAAAACAATAAAATTATTTCACATAGTGGTTCAAATCTGTTTTTAATTTTCTTTTATTGATGTATAGTTGACATACAACATCATATTAGTTTGAGGCCTACAACGTGATTCAATATTTGTACACATGGTGGAATGGTCCCCACAACAAGTCCAGTTAGCATCCCATTCAAGTCTGTTTTCAATTCCATTCCTTCTGCTGGCTCAGGTTTAAACTCTTAGCTCGACTACTAATTCTTTTCTAATCAACAGTTAAGATGGAAATACTTGAAGAGGATTTTCTTTCAAGTTTCCTCTGTTTTCTCAAGCCTTAACATTTCCATGTCCTTCTACCAAGACTCCTGATACATCACCTGCTTCTTTCCTCACCCTACTCTTCCTCATTGAGTGAGAAATAGCTGATTTGTGAAACTCAAGCCTAATGGAAGAGCTGTGACATTATTTACTTAGAGGAAATCTGTTAATGTAGACTGTGATAATGATTTCTAATACCTGAAAGTTTTTAAAAGATTTTTTATTTATTTTTAGAGACAGGGGCAGGGAGGGAGCTAGAGAGGGAGAGAAACAGCAATGTGTGGTTGCCTCTCATGCACCCCCTACTGGAGACCCAGCCCACAACCCAGGCATGTGCCCTAACTGGGAATCGAACCAGCAACATTTTGGTTCAAAGGCCAGCACTCAATCCACTGAGCCACACCAGCCAGGACTCCTGAAATTTGATGAAATGTAAATGATATAATGATGATCATAATTTCAAATTTTAGATATATTGACAGATTCTTCCCTTGATGATAGTAAAAGAAAAAATGTAAAAGGATATGTGTATTTAATACACAGTCATGAGTGTATTGGGGTATACTCATTGGAGTATATTTATATTCCACAAAAAAATCCTAGCAATAAAACAATGCTTCTCTGAGTCATCATCATCCTATAAAATTGCTAGGAGTCAAACTCTATCCAAATTCTTGACTTTGTCATGTGGAAATTAGGGGACAAAGGCGAAAGACCCTAGAATGTGTCACCCAATAATTCATTCTTTCTGATCCCCACAGGACCCTAGGCTCCTGGCTTCCAAAGGCAGTACATTACAGACTTGCACATCCTACCATCTAGCCAGAAGTTCATGCTATTGCCTGAACACTACCTATGCTGTCTGTCATTTGAATGATCTCTATGGGAAACAATAGAATGGAGCTGTCAGGATGGATCACTTCTTCCTTTCCATCCCCAAGCTTCTGACTCTAGAGGCTCTATCTTCCCCCATTATGGTGGTGGGTTCCAAATGGGCCTTAATATTCCTTGGGGTTATTTATCTGATTTATTCCAAATATGGCTCTTGCCTGTGAGGAAGCAAAAGTCCCCATCTCCCGCTCCCTATCACTGTGCAGTGGACTGAGCCTCAAGAAGACTTTACTCACTAACTCAGGAAGAAATTACTGTCTGTTCTTCTTATATCCTTTTAAGGAATTTAGTTAGCAAATTCATCCACAAAATTGTTTCCTTTGGGGAGCTTTCGTTATATTCAAAACAGTGAACAAATAATAAAAATACACTCCAAAAACTAAGATTATTTCATTAAGTTTTGAAGAACAGTATTCTGAAAAAAATAGTTAATGCTAATATGGGACTTTGACATTCATAAAATTTTCTTTATTCTGATTTCGATTGTATATTTCTTGAAGACATTCATTTAAACAAAGCAGTGGAAACAAATACACCATGATCATTATATTTATGCTTAGTTTCTGCATAAATTAGTCAGTGTGATGGGAAAACAGCTTATTTTCCACAGACAGTATGTTATTTTACCATTCCTATTTCAGCTAATGATTTCCCTTAAGGTTTACAACTAATCGATTCTCATTTTTATCAACCTACTCTGTTGTGCTTGTCTATTTTTCCATGCATGAGACTTTGTTTCTGTTAGTAGATATACATTACAATGAGCATTCTGCTGGGGGGCGGGGTGGGCATGTGCTTGAAGGCCCAAGAAGACACATTGAACAATAGAAAATTAAAAACAAAAACTGTCAAATTAAATGCTTTCATGTCTGCAATTTCCCAAACTTCAAAGTCATACAACTTGTTGTACAGAGGAAAAAAGAAAAGTTGAAACTACTGAATCACCATACAAGTTAACTTGGAAACGTTATGTTATTAAACCAAAGACATCTTTTTCACTTTTCTTGCTGCGATGGAAGGAAAGGATCATGTTCGGTTCTGACCTAAAATATGTTACATTTATTACCAAATTTTACTTGTAACAGATAATCTTATCTCAAATTTTCTTCAAGTTTTAGAAGTAAAGGAGAAGCCTCAGAACATCTTTGTAATTATTCTCTCCTGACATACCTCCTTTTAACCACCGCAATATAATAAAAATACAGGGGTTAGGGAGAGAACTGAAAACATTGTTTTCAATTTGGCTCAAAGGAAAAGAGCCCAATGGCTATCAGAAGCCTGAACATCTCAGATTAAGGAAGAGAGATAATGTAGACAGAATTCTAAACTGGTCGTATGGAAATGACTTATGAAGTTGCATTCATTGGGTACCTCCGCCATGCCTATGTTTTCAAATAGATATAGTGGGATATATGAAATGATTACTAGGTGATCTGTATATTATTGAATGGTTTTTTCAACATCCTGTCCACTTTTACCCCATTGAATAGCAGCTTCAATAGCAGTTTGGGGGACTGAGCACATTGCAAGCTCTAGGGATAGGTAGTTTCTTTTTTTTTTCTTTTTTCTTTTTTAGACCTGTATCAAATGAAAGCTTCTTTTTTATTGAAAGTATATCTTATTGATTATGCTATTACAATTGTCCCATTTTTTTCCCTCCCGTTTACTCCCCTCCACCCTGCATGTACCCTCCCACCAGCATTTCCCCCCTTTAGTTCATGTCCATGGGTCATACATGTAAGTTCTTTGGCTCCTCCATTTTCTATACTATTCTTAACCTCTCCCTGTCTATTTTGTACCTACTATTTGTGTTTCATATACTCAAGATTAAAGATAAGAAGAAAATCTTAACAGCAGCAAGAGAAAAGGAGACAGTTACCTACAAAGGAGTTCACTGAAGACTATCAGCTGATTTCTCAAAAGAAATCTTGCATTTTGTTTGCTGTTTTTGTTCCAGTTAAAGGTGAGATCATGTGGTATTTCTCCCTCGCCGCCTGGCTCACAAAATACAACCAGAGACATTGAAATTAAGAACAGTCTGACAATGGCCAGAGGGGAAGGGGGAGGGAACAGTGTAGGGAAGGGGTTCCAGGAAACACTATAAAGGACACATGGACCTAACCAAGGGGGATGGTGGGAGCAAGGGAGGGAGGTGGGACTGGTTGGGGTTGGGGGAAGTGGTGGGAGGAAAATGCAGACAACTGTAAATGAACAACAATAAAGTAATAAAAAATAAAAAATAAAAATAAATAAAAACAGAAATCTTGCAGGCAAGAAGGGGCTGGAAAGAAATATTCAAAGTGGTGTAAGGCAAGGACCTATATCCAAGATGACTCTATCCAGCAAAGCTATCATTTAGAATGGGAGGGCAGATAAAGTGCTTCCCAGATAAGACCAAGTTAAAGGAGTTCATCATCACCCAGCCCTTATTATATGAAATGTTAAAGGGACTTATCTAAGAAAAAGAAGATAAAAAATATGAACAGTATAATGACAACAAACTAGCAACTATCAACAACTGAACCTAAAAAATACAAAAACAAAAACAAAAACGAACTAAGCGAACAACTAGAATAGGAACTGAGTCACAGAAATGGAGATCACGTGGAGGGTTATCAGCAGGGAGTGGGCAGGAGGAAAATGGGGGAAAAGGTACAGGAAGGAGTATTTTTAATAGGCCTAAAGCAACAAGGGCATGCCGTTGTCTGGCTTTGTTTGACTCAATGTGAAAACGTCACCTACGTTGGCTCACAGTGAAGCACAGTCTCGGGCTTGGTGGTTAGGGCACAGGCCGCTCTGCCTCCTACCAGAGGGGAGGAGAACAAGCAACAACAAGGTGAACAGCGGGGCGCGTGTGCTGCTGGGATGCGTCTCACAAACATCTTGGTAAAACACTTATGCTATTGACAGTAAAGAAGAGATGGAAACTTCTGAATCAAGTTATTTGGGCAAAAAAATTCCTGCTTTTTGCTTGTTTAATCTGGTTCGTATGGTGTGTTCTGTTACTCCAGGTGGGCCCATCCTTACACTGGGCATAGACTGCTGATCCCAAGTAGATGACCTTATCCAGAGCACAGGTCCTGTCCCATTCATCTGTTTGGGGGGTCACCCATCCTGAGACTTTTCCTCATGCAAGCACCCACTTTAGTGAGAGAGATTTTCTTCTTCATCTAATAATATAGCTCATACGAATCTTCTTAATTTCAATAAATGGTTTTAGCTAACATGCTTTCCTGACTCTGTTTTAGTAGTTTGTAGAAGCATATTTAATATAGCAACATATAACATATATAATGACTATAAAATATGCAATGTAATATGTAATATACAAAATATATTGGAAAAAAATAAAATAAAATATATTGGGTTGGCCAAAAAGTCCACATGGTTTTATCTGTAAAATAAAAGACACATTTTTCATTTTCACCAATAACTTTATTGATTTGAATATTTTGAGTATGTCAGCTCTCTCCTGCTATTGGCTTTTAGAAGGTAGAGGCCAGGAGTGCTTCTAAACATCTTTCAATGCATAAGACATTCTCACAACAAAGAATTATTTGGCCAAAATGTCCAAGAAACTTCTCAAACCACTTTTTACATGTTCGATCAGTCACAGAACCTTCTCCACACAAGACACAAATCTTATTTTGCATTTCAGCTGCATTTTTACTTTTCTTGAAATGATGACGCATAGTGCACCAAAAATATTGTGTATTTTCTTCCATCATCAATATTAAAATGTGGGGAAGGGTTTCCAGGAAACACTATAAAGGACACATGGACATAACCAAGGAGGAAGGTGGGAGTGGGGGAGGGGGCTGGGATTGGCTGGGGTGGGGGGGATTGGTGGGGAGAAAATGCAGACAACTGTACATGAACAACAATAAAGTAATTTAAAAAATAAGAAATTTAAGAAGATAAAAAATATTAAAATGGTCGCATAAAAATTTACTAGTTTTGGTAAGTTTTTAAAAAATGCATGCTGTTATGACAGCAGTCACTTACAATCTAACAAAATTGTTTCAAATGAAGTTAAAGACAACTAAGCACTACTGGAGCCACCGCATGGAAACAAACTAAATGAACTTTTTGGCCAACCCAATATAATGTATAGTATATAATATCTACATATTCTTCCTGTCTTTTGGTCCCTGTCTCTGCCTGTGTGTGTGGGTTATGACATTTGAAATCAACTTTCATTACCAAATATCATTTAAGCAATGGTGATTTTTCATCACTCATCTCTCAGAATCCATAAACTGAATATTGAGATTATGGCCCATGACCTTCTGGTAACTTACTTACTGTTCTGCCAGCATCCCGAATTTAGAACATTCGCCTCATTCATGTAAGTGCCACCTGCTTAAGCCAAGACTTCCATTAGGTCAAGATTAATGTAACTAATGAGCATTCTGTGCCTGTGTTTAAACCACCACCACCCCCAGCTCGACATTTGTACTCCCCCTTTGTGATCTGTCATTATGACACAGTCACCTTTGAGATAATGGATGTTGAGCCAAGTTTAGAAATCCTGTCACAAGCTTATTCTCTTTCTTCTCCTCCCTCTCGCCCCACAAGCCCCCAACTTCAGGATAGCATTCTGCTTATGGCTTTTGATTAAATTAACAAATGCTCTTTTAATGATGTCTCAGGAAAAGATATAACATTTATTTAAAAGTGGCAGTCATTGACCTTAATTCACCTAGTTTCCTGGTTATTCTCAAATCCTTCCTGTCTTGTTGTTGGACACACTAATGAGAAGAACACTTACTACTTTCTCCCAAAATAATTCTGACTAATTGGGAAGTTTACAAGATTAATGGCAAGGAGTTTTGTAAAAAGTGCTTGTCCTAGATATGATCAAGACTTTGGTAATATAAATGCATTATTTTGAATTATAATCCAGTGAGACCTTAAAGCTACTTTGTCATCCATTTTTCTACTTTGGTATCTGGCGGCACAAAATTCCCTTTAAAAAGTGGTAAATTTTAGTGGGGGGAAGGGTTTCCAGGAAACACTATAAAGGACACATGGACATAACTAAGGGGGAGGGTGGGAGCTGGGGAGGGGGGTGGGATTGGCTGGGGTCAGGGGAGAGTGGTGGGGGGAAAATTCAAACTGTAATTGAACAACAATAAAGTAATTAAAAATTAAAAAAATAAAGAACAAAAGAAATAATAAAAAAAATAAAATAAAAAGTGGTAAATTAACTGTTGCACATTGTTGAACTAATTATTTGACCTCATTTGATACTATTAGAGTGAGTACTTTTTGAAAATGGCTTGTAAATGTGTAGAAAATGCATAAACAAAATCATACAAACCAGCTGCAAACACATATCACAATCAGTGTTGGAAATAAATAAGCAACTTTAGACCTTCTATTTTTTCTTTTCAGTCTTGATCAGCATACTCCCTGACTTGTTTAGGTGTTGAAAGGTTAATATAGAAATTGTAGTTGCTGCATTCAAAATGGAAGAGTCTAGACTAGGCAACCAATCCTTGTCGGATCCTCTAGGAACTCCTGGTTTTTGTGTCCAGTTATTTCTCTTGAAGAAATCAGGGGTGGAATGATCGGCGGGGAAATGACGGTAGAAGAGCACGTCAGTCCCTACACATTTCTTCCCCTTTCTCACTTGCTCTTCCTCTCCCTTTAAAATCTCCTAGAACTGAGGTTTATCTGTAAGGCATAACTACAATAAGTTCAGATAAAATGAAGGACATTCAATAATTAACACAAAGCATGATATTCTAGTAAGGATCTACTCCTGCAAGTCCTTACCATTCTACTAATCCCCCATCTCTTTCACTGTTCTTTTCCACTTACCTCAGCTCCTGATGGGAACTGAGATACAAGATACACTTGAACGGATCCTACCCTGTGTAGTTACCTAATTAGTTAATTCATGGTAAATCACAGCATTGCTCCATTTCACCTACAGGTCATTGAGAGGAGGCTATATGGTCCCTAATGCTGACACAGTATAAGTAATTAACAGATCTATGTGTCTGACTGGTTTAACAATATTGAAGCTCCAGTGAACTTGGCAGAAAAACATTTATAGATATAGATATAGATGTTATAGATATAGATATAGATATAAATAGAAAAAGATATAATTCCAATTGTTTCCTCTCAGGTCCTTATAAGTCTTACTTGTTCTTTATGAAGTAGGAGGTTACAACAGGAAGTCACAGAGCACATTCAGAAGAAAACAGAATGCAGGGGTTTCTTTGCAGGCCTGAGGTCATCAAAACAGCAGAAGTGTAGGAGGGGAAAAGGGGCGTGGTGGGGTGGGTAAACCAGGTTAGCCCGGGCACTGTGTGATGTAGGCTCTCCCTGGGTTTCACTTACATACCACACCTGTGAGTTTCAAGGGTGCTCGGAGGTTTAGAGTGGAAACCACTGACATGAGAAGTCACTGGTTTAAAATTTTCCATCAGCCCGCCGAAGCTAAAAGCTCACCACTGAGTTCAGAATGTCAACACCATAATTATATCATTGGCAACCTAAATGTGCACCTTCAAGTCTTATCAAACTGCCTGTTAGGCCTCTGACCGGCCGTTCTTCATGTTATCCACTCACAGATCAATTAAATGAAGTGCTCTGAAGACCTATGAACACACAGCAGCCCTGTAATGCACACCCAAGGATAAATATTCCTTAAAAATACTATTTTCAGACACTAATCTGTTAATAATTACTGTAATATTAGAGGGTCTTCTCTTTAAGCTAAAAATCAGGAAAATCAGGTCCACAGAAGATGTATATTTCCTTTTGGAAAGTGAGAGAATACAACCATTAAAAAATAACCATCTGCCTTTTATTACTTAATAACTATATTTCAGTGTAAATCAGCCCTCCTGTGCATTATTTCACTCTGCTTTGATTTCCTCTAGAGATTTTCTTTTGTCCCAAGCCACCTGCATGGATGTGAAATCATATATTATTTCTGATAAAGGACCATGACGCTTATCTAAACTATTTGCTTGCTCAGAGCAGGTCACTGCAGGTTGACACTTCTAGTAGTTTATTGGGCACACAGGGCTGCCTTCTGAGATTATCCAAACGCACTTCCAATATTTCAAGTGGCAAAATTTCTGTCAACCCAAGACTGAAAATCTAAAACACTCTTTGATCTCACACGCCTTCATGCAGTGCTGGCCCACACAGAGAAGCACGGTTTTTACACTCAGTCTGACACGCCACTGTTCCAATTAAGAGGCATTTCTGTCAATCCTCCATTCTATCATTACAGGCTCCTCTTTCCCCCCAAATCCCCTTACTCAGTGGATATGTATTGGCACGGACACTTCTCCTTCAGTCCACATTCAATATTGAGTTCCTCAGTTTTATAGCTTCATCTTAGGAAACTGGTCCCCAGTCTAGAAACTTTATCTATACATACCATGTATTGTCACAAGTGTCTGATTTCTTATTTGTAAAGGAATTTCAGATTCGAGGCATTTGTTCTGGTTTTTGAATCCTAGTGGCAGTGAACCATGGCAGGAGACTGAGATGGAACCCCTTTGTCTTATTCATCCTTAGTCTCATGCTTCCTCTTCCCCTCCAGTAAACTGCAGTCCAACAACCTCCAAACTTAGCTGATTGTCAGCATCACCTATAAGGTTTCACAATATGAATGTCTCAGCTCTTTCCCGAGAATTTCTGAGTTGATGCATTTGGAATGATACTTAAAATTATCTTTTTAAGAACTAAACCTGACCTGAGCAGTAAAACTGTCTTGGCATAGTGGATCTTCAATAAATATTCAAAATAATAAATTCATTATGAAACATTACTCAACAATTTTATATCAGCTAGTTTTCCAGTGATTAAAACATTGAAAGGAATTTGAAAAGAAATATGACCAGCTTCTTGACCTTAAAAAGCTATCTATTATACATTAAGTGACTAAGCAATGACTAAAGGCAACACTTGATTAGCTATCAAAATACTGAGTGAAAGTGCTGTATTTGTTCAAAAAGTAAGAAAATCAGAGAGGACGGAAAAGTTACACTCATTCATTAGCACCTACTATTTGTGAGGCTAGTTCTGGGGAATCAGAAATGAACAAGACAGTCTCCAAACTCCTGAACTCCCAAGATTCTTAGGCTAGTGTGAGATAAACACGTAAAGTAACAATAATGCTACGATATCAACAAGATGCTATGGGAACTCAGAAAAGGGGCTGATTATTTGTGCCTGAGATGGTGATAGTAATATCCCAGCAAGGCTGCCTAGGAGAGGCAAAGCTGGGCATGGATCATGCTATTTTAGACACAAAAGGTCACTGTGCTTCAGGATTGCTGGTGTCTACGGGGTAACTTCTCATGCAATTAACCTTCTCCTACTATGATGTTTGGGGGATCCCAAAGGGAGTTAGAAGGTCACTTAAGCATCATTCCTACCTTGATAGATTTAGAAATGTCAGGCGTAAGGTCCCAATATTCCAAACTCTTATACATAAGTAGGTTACTCCAATACCTCTAAAAATCACTTGAAATATGGTTTCAAATCAATGACAAAGATCATTCTATTTTGAAAGGAATTCATGAAGCTAATGCTAAAGTTGTATGTTAACATAATTCCTTGCTAACTGAGAAAGGTCACCGATTGTTCTGGTCAGTGAATTATGCAGCAATGAATAATTAAGTGAAGACGTGTGTTCCAAGATAAGATTGATATACTAGAACTAACAAGGCCTTAAATAAGTTAGGGGAAGATAAGTCCTTCGGCATAGGAAAGAATTAGTCTTGTTGTGTTTGTTGTTGTGGCATACAACTTTATAAGCATTATTTTTAAAGCAATTAACCTATTATTCTAAAAATTTAATCACTAAAAATTTCTCCTCAGCCTAACCGCATACAGGGCAGGCTTTATATGACACAAGGAATAATATAAGTATCTTGTTACTGAAACATGTATATGTCAAACTAGAAGAAAAGAACTATAAACATATACTGTGTAAAGAAAAAAAAATCAGCAGTGGGAACAGTTTCAGCAGATCGAGCAAAGATGTGTCCTGGGCATGGAACCAAAGTTACAAAGAAACATTCCACCCCTGCTGTGCAGGGTGGAGGGGGGGTCATTTTAATGTAACACCACAGCCCATGGAAACACTAGTCCTGAAATAAACATCATTTTAAAAAATCAAAACAAAACAACAAAGTGGGTGGGAATGAAGCACAAGGAATACCCATGAGGAGCTGTTTACAATAAAATGTTTCATTTGAAAAAATACATATATAAGTATTTTGTGACAGTGCCAACCAGGAAGACTGGTTGGTCGGGTGAAGAAGGAATGATCACTGTGCTCTCTCGGAAAAAGAAACAATTTCAGAATGGACTCTATCACGCTGGTGTCAGTACTGAGAACGTGTTGGGGGCTTCTCAATAGAACAGTAACAATGCGTGATTTATGTGCAAATTTAACAGAGGAATTCTATTGGTGTAGTGTATTCTGTTTACCACAGCTAACCCAGTCTGGACTAGAAGCAGGGTATTTACTTAGGATAGTTTAGCTATCTGGTTAAAAAGCAGAAAGAAACTAGAGTAAGATAAGAATGTTTCATAGGAGCACAAGTCATCAAGGGAGGCTCTTTAATCTTACTCCCCAATATTTTAAAGAATACGATTGACCAGGGTGTAGGGAATGCAACAGGGAGATAAGCACGGTGGCATCGTGTGAGTTCCATTATGGGGCACAGCTAGAGGGTTCACATTTAATTCTGTGGGTATTTGGGGAGTAAGAGGATGTTTCTGATCAGGGAGATGGTATGAGTGACCCTCGGCTCTGCTTGTGCTTTATAAAGATAATAATAACAATAAAATCTTTGTTCTATATTTTGTGTAATTAGCTATAACAATAACATTTAAGGAGTTGTCACAATTAAATATTTAAGAGGCACAGTAACAGTCTTTTAAATATAACCTTCCTGGTAGTATTGAAGATAAAGTTTTAAAACGGAGTCTCTAACTTCTAAGCCTGGGGGAACCTATTACTATAAGTACTTCTAAGATAATCAAAATATACAATCCACTTTTTTTTTCCATGTCAATTGACATTTCAATGCAGTTTTACACTAACGTTTATTTTTCTTATAAGCAGGACTCCAGTTTTTCAGGACAAGAGTAGGAGCCTCATACTCCCAGAAAAAGAAGGGGTTAAAGGAGGCTAAGAGAGAGTCTGACAGTGTTATAATTCAGTAACAATCCTGTGATCTTCCCTTCAGCATCTGTAGAGAACACACACTGATTTTTCTCAAATATAGGCTATTTTTGTTCCCATAAAATGCGGCATAGCAGGAACAAGAATTTTAAAAGCCGTAACAGGGAAATGCAATTCAGACGTGGCAGGATAGTCACCAGGCTTCCTACAGAAGGACGATCCCAAAATGCACCTTGGGAATCGGTGGACCCAGGGTTGTGTTGGTGCACCCCACGCTGGGAAACTTACATCTGCACAGTCGCTCTTTAAAAAATCCACGTATGCTAGATTTTTAACAGGAAAGCTTGAGTAGAACATTTGAAGCGAACATTATCATTTTATTTTCCAGAGAAAACTGAGGGAAAAAAATCCTTTTTAGTTCATGGTGGCAGCCTGTGCCATGTTTGAAACAATACGGTCAAGAGAGAGAACAGTTCTAGACTCTCTCTAAAACGAACGAATTGTATGGTCTTTTGACTTAATCCAGTGGAGTCATTGCGTGACAGGGAGTGTGGTCCACAAGAGCTGTCGTTCCTTCAACAGATGTCTTCAGTTCCCTCGAACCTAACACCTGAGGTGGAAGGTCATCTGATGAGGAGAAGACGTCATTAAAAGCATCCCTCAGAAGGTAAGCGAGGTGTCTGGTGTAACGGTCAGCAGGGAGTAGGTTGGGATCCATTATTACGTCTGAAACCACCAACAACGAGCAAACTTCTTTAATTATGGCTTGTTCCATCTAGGAAAGGAAAATGGGGAACCAAGTTCAATGGACTTCATACGATGGAGCTTTTACACGTGGGTGCACAGAGCAGGGGAAAGAGAAAAACCTTAACATCAATGCCTGATGTAAGTGAATGGAATGCACAAGAAATCACCCCTATACCTGACCCCAATACTTTAACCTTGGGAGTTTCCAACACCTTGGGTAGGTACATGATACAGCAACTTTAATTTTGTTAATATGTCAGATTAGTTTTTATAAAGAAGTTATTAGGCACTTATCAATTATTACAATATATCTGAGATATCAAATACACTAATTTTGTTACAAGTCAATCAATTGATTATTTCCTGTATAGCAAAAACAGCCCAATGTATATCTACATTCGGTAACAGAAAGAGGTAACGGAAGTAAATATGTAGAGAAACTGTATTAACTGCGATGCTTATTAAATGTCCTGAGCTACTGAGAAAAAGAAGTCCATTGTTTTCCTAATACCAAAGAGAGCAAACAAACAGAAACAAAAGCAATAGGTAAGAGGAAGTCCACCAATTAAAAAATCAGAGAAGATGAAATATCCCGAAGCTTGTCTGGAAGGAGTGCCAGACACTTCACCTAGAGCAGTGTATTTTGCCAGCAATGCAGGGGATTTGCTGAAAAGGATGCTTTCAGCCACGGGAACAACATCATTTCAAGAGTTCAGCTGAGTACCACAAACGCTATTATTGATGAAAACATTAGGCATGTACTGCCTTTGACTGACAGTACTGTTCTGTACTTCGCTTTCACCTATAAAACATAGTCGTTTGTTTTACGCTTCGCCAGAAAATCATCGTGGTCAAGAATAGAAACTGGAGGCAGCATCTTTGGGTTGAAATCTTTCCTCTGCCACTTGAGGGCTGGTACCTTTAGTCAGGCTTAACTTTTTCAAGCTTTGGTTTTCTTATCTGTATAATACAGAAAACAAGACCTTCTTCATTGTTGTGATGAGTAAATGAGTTAATGTGTGTTAAGGGCTTGGGACAGTGTTTGGCACGTGATACATGTTTAGGAGTTGACAACTATTATTCCTAAGACCAGTGTTATAAGAGTGAGATCGGTGAGTCAGATTGTACAGTGCTCATTGTGGGACTTCAGCCTCATGCACTAATTTATTTAGGGTCTTATTTCCTTCATCTCTTAACGAGGAATTAGAACTGTACTTTACAACACCGCAGTCACTAGCCATACATGGCTACTGAGCACTTGAACTATGACTAGTTCGACCCAAGACGTGCTTTAGTATAAAACATGCACCTGGTCTTGAAGACTTTGTTACCCACGTCACAGAAAAGAATGTAAAATATCTTAATAATTTTTTATATAGATTTCACGTTGAATGATAATATTTTGGAAACATTAATTACATATATAATTAACATTAATATCACCTAGTCACTTTTTATTTATATTAATATAGCTACTAGAAAACTTTAAATTATATATGTGGCTCATCTTAAAATTTCTATCAGACAGCACTAGTTTAGAGAA
>VMDR010027010.1:0-13776 GCA_007922815.1 Macrotus californicus
TCTTCGTCTTTCTTTTTCACAAGATTCCCCTTTCCTTCTGCACTTTTTTTTCTGTTCCTCTGCTCTATTTAATTCTAGTTAGATTGCTTAATCATCCACTTTCTTCTCTTTTTCTTTGGTGCTCTCTCTGAGACTGTCATATTCTTTAGTTTCCTTCTGATCTTGCTCAAAATAGTCCGGGCACTTTCTCTGCTTCATCCACACTTCCAGTATTTCTCACCCAGTGGCTGAAAACCAATCAGAGGAGTCAAGAGATCCTCAATTTGAAGGGTTTTCAAAAATCATCTAGTTCAACTATCTACCCAATCATATTTTTTCCCTAATATATTTGACAAATAATTTTCTTCTACAAATTTTGTTTTTGGTTGTTTTCTTTTGTTTTAAAATCTGTGTGTCAGGTTTATGCTCAGCCTTTGCTGGAGCATACCCAGGAGAAAGAGCCAATTCATCAGGAAATTCTAAACTGATTGCTTTAAAATTCCACTCCTGTGAGAGGTTGAAACTGTAGTTAGGTTAGTTATTCAGTTTTGGTTTGGTGATTTGGCTTAGCAAAATGACTCCATTTTGGGTCTTTCGTTTCTTTTTTACATTATTATTACAGTTCTTTATTATGTGTATTAGTTTGCTAGGGCTGCTATAACAAAATATCACAGACTGGGTGGCTCAAACAAAAGCAATTTGTTTTCTCATAGTTCTGGAAGCTAGAAATCCAATATCAAGGTGTAAGCAGGTTTGATTTCTCCTGAGGCCTCTCTACTTGGTTTTCAGATGGCCACCTTCTCTCTGTCCTCACATGGCATTTCCCAGGTGTCTCTCTGTCTCTTCCTGTACTGTCATCTCCTCTTCTTATAGGGACACCAGTCAGATTGGATTAGGGCCCACTCTAATGGTCTCCTTCTAACTTAATTACCTTTTTATAGGCGCTTTCTCCAAATACTGTCACATTCATTGTAAGGTGCTTGGGATTAAGGCTTTAATGTATGATTTTCTGTTTTGGGGAGAGATATAACTTAGTCTACAACACTATGGTTCTAATTTTATTTTTTATTTTTATTTATTTATTTTTGGAGGGGGGTTGAGCTTTTTAATATCATAAATCACTGTCTGGCCCTGCCTCTCACTGCCCCACTCCTTCTTGGGCCTCCTATCTTCAAACTGTCTGGAAGGCTGCCTGCAGCCAGGGCTCCCACCATCTGCTGGAAAGGATCCAGCACCAGCCCGAGAGGGGAGGCAACAGCAGCTACAGAGGTGGGAGGGGGAAGAAATAGAAGCTTGTATAGGTGTGTGTATGTGTACTTACATATGTGAACACATGTAAAGTGCTGAGTTTACAGACCCTGGCTCAGGGACAATCTAGGTCAGGAGGTAGGGCAATGAGAAGCACATCTTCTCGGTGGCACTTCAGCCTCTCCCTATCCCAGGGACAGACACGTGGGATAAGCGGCAAACCCATCCCTGGGCTGAAGCCCTTTGGAATCTGGTGGAGTCACAGATCCAGTCTGTGGGGACACCAGATCTGTCTCCTTTTGAAAGCCCTGGAAGAGTGGGAGGTAAGGCGTGATGGGAGACAGGTCTCTGCTAGAAGAACTTGACACCTCGGCCATCACTGATGGTGATGGTCTCCGCCTCGTGCTCTCCTTGTAGGGCCTACAGAGCCCGCAGCAGGGTTGCATCATCCAGCCCATGGAACTCCTCATTCTCTGTGTCTTCCCCATCGGTCAGTTCATACAGAGTGAACACAGAGTTGTTCTGGCCACTCCTGGAAACCCACTGATAGATGAGTTTCCCCCACTCTTCTGGTCTCCGCCGCATCATCAGGAAGCTAGACTTGTTCTTATCCAACCACTCGAGGTTCCCTTTTTTCCTCAGTTCCTCTAATACAATCTGGATTGATTCCACAGGGAGCTTCCGCTGTAGCTTCACGTTGTTGAAGAGCGGGCTCTCCTGAGCTTCCATCACCGTCATGCTGGACTGTTTTGTGCAGGCAGCAGAAGGACAGGACCAGCGAGCACCAGGCAGCCAGCTGCTTCTGCCGAGTGTCCACATTCGGCTGTAACGTAAAGAAGGGTGGGAAGCGATACAGCCACGGCCACTCGAAACTCATCACCATCGTAGTAGCCTAGGAAACCCGGAACCTCTGGGCAAAAGCTAATTTTATTTTAAAATGCACATTTAAAAAAAGACTGAAAAGAAATATAGTAGATCTGTGACATTGTGAGCAATCCTGAAGATTCATAATATGTGGTAATTGGTAAAAAAACTTTGCTGGTGTACAAATCTAAGTCAGATGGACTGCTAAAGATGGCCTGTGGCAATAACCACTGGGATCCTCATCTCATCAGGTTTCTTTTTTTTCTTTTAGATTTTATTTATTTACTTTTAGAGAGAGGGGAAGGGACAAAGAAAGAGAGGGAGAGAAACATCAATGTGAGAGAGATGCACGGACTGGTTGCCTCTTGCATGCCCCCCAACTGGGCACGTGGCCTGCAACCCAGGCATGTGCCCTGACTAGGAATTGAACCAGTGACCTTTTGGTTCGCAGGTCGGCTTGCAATCCACTGAGCCACACCCGCCAGGGCCTCATCAGATTTCTTTGTTTCACTCATTATCTTAGATGCAGCAATTTTTATTAAGAGTCACATAATTTTTTTGGTGATACCATACTATATTTTATAGGGGAAATATGCTACAACGTATTTACAAATAATGATGTTCTCCCATAAATACGTAAATAATAAAAAGTATTAAAGGTTAAGAGAGGTTATTTGAGTTATATGATAATGTTATTTTAATTTTGTTTTTTATAATATTTATAATTTGAGCCTGTATAGCTCTTATAATTTGGGAAACAAATTTATATTGTTTAAAAAATAATGAAAATTTTCCACTAGAAAATATGGGGCCAGAATTGATATGTTCAATTTCATGGTTTGTGCTTCTTTACATTTTTAAAAATTCTTTTTAGTTTGGCTTAACAATTATTTGTTGTACACTGACACTGTGCTTGGTGTTATGGTTCAAAGCGTTATGAGACATCATCTGACCTGTTTGAAAATTCTTACTCTAGTTAAGGAGACTGAAAACCACTTTGCTGAATGTGAAAACTGCTATACATAAAATATGGAGGAGTCAATAAAAGCTTCATAGAGGTGACTTCCATTTTAGAGTTAAACCTTGAAGATAGATTAGGATTTCACCATTCAAAAAAGGGGAAAGATGTTCCCTTTTAAAAGCAGCGTCTAGAGGGAGGCATGGAGGTGTTTATACCTGTTTTTGAGATAAGGAGCAGGCTTTAGGCCTGGAGAATCATGTTTAGGCAGGGATATGGAGAAAGATGAAATGGTGGAGGCAGAATTTTTGGCATCAAAACTAGTTTGGAAGTCATCATGATGGTTCGTGAGAAAAGATAAGGAATCATTGAAGGACTAGCTGCTGGGTGGAGGGTAGGGGCCAGTCAGAGGATCATCTGGAGCTGGAGTCGGCACCGTTGTATTTGGGGGAACTAGCAAAGAGTTCATTTGGTTTTTTCCATAAGATGGCTCTAGTAGTGCTTAGTTGCCTTTAACTTCATTCGAAACAATTTTTGTTATATTGTATTGTGACAGCTGTCATATCAGTGTGCATTAAAAAGACTTATCAAAATTGGTGAATTTTTGTGTAGCCATTTTAATATTGAAGATGGAAGAAAATACACAACATTTTCAGCATATTATGCTTTATTATTTCAAGAAAGGCAAAAACGCAATTGAAATGCAAAAAAAGATTTGTGCAGTGTATGGAGAAGGCGCTGTGACTGATCAAACGTGTCAAAAGTGGTTTGCGAAGTTTCGTGCTGGAGATTTCTCGCTGAACAAGGCTTCACTGTTGGGTAGACCAGTTGAAGTTGATAGTGGGTCAAATTGAGAGCTTAACTGAGAACATTGATTGTGAGAGATGATGTGAGAGATAGCTGACATACTCAAAATATCCAAACCAACAAAGTTATTGGTGAAAATGAAAAGTGTGCCTTCTATTTTATGGAAAAATCATATGGACTTTTTGACCAGCGCAATACAATGAGATACCACCTCATACCTGTCAGGATGGCTAGTATCAAAACGTCAACACATAACAACAAGTGCTGGTGAGGATATGGAGAAGACAGAACCCTGTGCACTGTTGGTGGGACTTTAAATTGGTGCATCCACTATGGAAAACAGTATGGAGAGTCCTCAAAAAAATAAAAATAGAACTATCATATGATCTAGTGATTCACTTCTGGGTATTTATATGAAGAAAATGAAAACACTAATTTGAAAAGGTATACATACTCCTACTTGGTTTATTGCAATATTATTTATACTAGCCAAGATATAGAATCAACGTAGGTGTCCATCAATAGATGAATGGATAAAGAACAGGTGATATATTATACAATGGAATATTACCCAGCCATAAAAAGGAAATCTTGCCATTTGTGACAACATGAATGTACCTAGAGGGTATTGTGCTAAGTGAAATGTCAGACAGAGAAAGACAAATACTGTATGGTTTCCCCTGCATGTGAAATCTAAACAAACAAACAAACAAACAAACAAATGAAACAGATTCATAGAAAAAGAACAAACTGATGATTGCCAGAGGGGAAAGGGCTGGGGATGCTTATAAAGGTTAAGAGGAATAAGAGGTGCAAACTTCCAGCTGTAAAATAAATAAGCCGCAGGATGTATGTACAACATGGGGACATAGTCAATAATGCTGTAACAACTTCGCACAGTGATAATGGTCACTCAGTTTAGTGTGGTGCTCACATCGTGATGTGTACCAATGTATAGTCACAGTGTTATACACCTGCAACTACTATAATGTATGCCCACTTTACTGTAATAAAAATTTTTTAAAAGGCTGAACACCAACTTGCCTGATTTAATAAAAGTTTGATCTGGAATCCAATTTAGAGTCCAGGATATCTTTTACTTGGAGCATAGAAACTTAAAGTAACACTTTAATTTTATTGTTTAAGGCACTTTATAGTTTTCAAAGTGCTTTTGTTTTATTATTTCATTTCACATCATGAAATCTTTTTTCACTAACTTAGAAATTTGGAGAAGAAACAAAGGAAAGCAGTGTAGATGAAAGCACAGCCAACCCCTGGTGTAACTGATCTGGAACTTGGTTTTATTGCCAAACTTCAGTGTACACCCTTCGCTCAGACACAGTCTGGAGGAATCCTTTGCCCTGCAGTAACTGAGCCAAACAGATCAAATTAGTGTGGTCAGAGAGATGCTGTCTCAGACTTTGTAAGTGGCGCCTTTTGTGAGTTGGGGAAAGCGTAACTGGTAGAAATAAAAACTTTCTCTTTAAGGAATAGATAACATAGTAGTTGAGGACAGGGATGTGTAAAATCCTAACTTTAAATCTTTCTATTTTTAAAATGTCCTGAACTGATATATTTGTGATTAAGTAAAAGTTGTATTTATAAAGACGTAAACATCCATTTGAATTACTTTGATCCCAAGAAAACAGTGGTCATGAGCGGTCTTAGAAACATTGACATCATCAGTGGTGATGAGAATCACTGCTAATGTTTCCTGAGAGCTTGCTGTGTGCTGAGTGCTTTGTGCTGTTAACTCTTCAGTCCTTTAAGTCAGAGCTGCTCCTATAGCGGTCTTCCCTGAAAAGTGTCATACTTTAATGTGAAATTGGGGTACATTAGATTATGTTTAGAAATAATATTGACACACAAGTAGAAACAAATTTTGAGAATGAGTTATATACTTAAAAATAACATTTCACAGCCTCTGTACAAATATATGTAGTACTTGCACATAAAATGAAAGTTTAAAAATAAACTATCATGTTTAATACGGTGATATGCACATACACATATATACATTTTTATAAGATGAAATAAATTTTATTTTTTTACTTTTTATTTTTTAAAATTATTTATTTATTTTTAGACAGAGGGGGAGGGAGGGAGAAAGAGAGGGAGAGAAACATCAACGTGTGGTTGCCACTTGCACACCCCCTGCTTGGGACCTGGCCTGCAACCCAGGCATGTGCCCTGACTGGGAATTGAACCAGCGACCCTTTGGTTCATAGGCCAGAACTCAATCCACTGAGTCATACCAGCCAGGGCAAAATAAACTTTATTTTTAAAACAGTTTTAAATTTATAGAAAAATTGTAAAGATATAGTACAGAGTTCCCATACCCCTGCATCCAGTTTCTCCAATTATTAACAACCTAATTAGTTGCCACATTTGTTAGAATTAATGAGCCAATATTAATAATGAACTAACTTCCATATTTTACTCAGATTTCCTTAGCTTCTTTTTTTATTGATTGATCTTTCAGAGAGAGAGGAGGGGAGAGAGAGAAATACTGATTTATTGTTTCATTTATTAATGCATTTATTGGTTGCTTCTGTATGTGCCCTGACTGGAAATAGAACCCACAACCTTGGTGTATCAGTTGGTATATCAGGATGACACTCGAACCAACTGAGCTACCTGGCCAGAGCCCCTGGGTTTTTATCTAATGTTCTTTTCTGTTCCAGGATCCCATCCCAACATTATATTTATTCATCGTGTCTTCGGTCCCTCTTGGCTGTGACAGTTTCTTAGACTTGCTTGTTTTGGATGTCCTTGACAGTTTTGAGGAGTACTGGCCAATTATTTTGTGGGATGTCCCTCAATTGAGATTTGTCTTATTTTTCCCCCCATGATTAGACTGGAGTTATAGGTTTTTTGGAGGAAGATCACAGAGATAAAGTGCCATTTTCATCACATTATATCGGGGGTACATACTTAATTACTTGGCTGAAATAATGCTTGTCAGTTTGTATCCTAAAGACCACCCTGCATTCTCCTCCTTTTCATACTTTTCTTTTTCAAGGAACTCACTGTGACAGCCCACACTTAAGGAGTAAGGTGTTGTACTTTACCTCCTTAAGAATGGCATGTTATTGGAAATTTTCTGCAGGAGAGATCTGACTTCCCACTCCCTGCCCCCTCCATTTATGCACTTAATCATTTACTTATATCAGTATTGATTCATGGATATTTATTTTATATTTTGTGTTATAATCCATACTTTATCTGATGTGCTTTCTTTGCTCAGAAAAACGTGGACAACTTTTGCCCTGGCCCATGTGGCTTACTGGATTGAGCACTGGCCTTTGAACCAAAAGGTTGCCAGTTTGATGCTGGTCAGAGCATACGGTTGGGTTGCAGGCCAGGTCCCTGGTTGGGAGCAGCCAATTGATCAATGTTATCTCTCATATGGTGATCTTTCTCTCTCTCTCTTTCTCCCTCCCTTCCCCTCTTTCTAAAAGTAAATAAATAAAATAAAATAAATGTGGACAACTTTCAAAGTTAATGGAGGTGAACATGATAACTTTTAGAGGTTATATACTAATAGCATGCATTTAATTAGTCCTCTACTGAGGCACATTTTTGCTTTCCCCTTTTCCTTATTTCCAACAAGGATGGGATAACATCCTTGTACATTCATTTTTCGGGGGGCACTTGTGTGACTATTCTTAGTTTATTATTCTAACCCCATCCCTAGGACACATTATACTTGCTTCCCTCAGTTTGCACTATTTCCTCTACCTAGGAAAAATGCTCTTCCCTATCTCTGCCTGTTGAAGTTTCCTCTTTGATTCAGGGCTCAGCTCAAAAGGCTGCGAGCGGTGGAAAGTTTTCTCTAGTGTTTCAGATATAATTTAATGGTTGCATTACTTCTCTTTGTTGAACATGGATTAAAACACCTCGCCTGAGCCTCCTATTCTATCCCAGGACTTTTCGTACTAGTTCATGAACGGGCACAGGCAGAAGAAATGTGATCAATCATACTCATCTGTGTGCTCGTACCATCACTGCGGTGGGCACATAAAGGAACTATAGAACATTTTGACTTTGAAATGATGAATCTGAGTAACTGAGAAATTTAGAAGTGTGCGCAATGTTGCACAGTTAATTACTCTTCCTTTCTTGTCTTACATTGTTGTTCCATGCTTCAGGGAGACAGAGGAGTTGCATATCTGTGTTAGCTTTTAAGTGCAAACAATTGTGCTGTAGTTTAACAGTAATGTTTACTAGCTGTCTGTCAAAAATGTTTATTTGAAGACTTGGGTATGACAATCCGTGTCTTCCAAAATGAGCATCTTCAATTCATAGGAAACTGTAGATGAATGCAGGAGAAATGAAGTTAATTAAATAAGGAGTCTGATCCTTCTGACTCCGTTTTTAAGTAAGCAGGTGGCATAATGTTTCTTACATGTTATAATTAGTAATTAGAACTGAATGCCAAAAAAAACAAAACAAAGAGACAATGTTTGGTTGTGAGCCTGTCAGTGAGCTGAGACTAAGGATCCCATCCTGCTGCCCTGGGGACCCTCCGGCCTGCACCTAGAAGACGGGCCCCTTCCGTTAACACCGAGGCCGCGTGACCTACACTTCTGTGACCCCGCACCTGGATCTGCGCTCCTCAGCGGGGGCGGGGGGTGAGAAGGTGGGCCCCGCCTCCGCTCTCCCGAAGCCCAATCGTTTGACACCTTGGGCCCGTCCCGCTGCGGGCCACGCCCCCAGCCGGCGGGGTCGGGGGCGTCTTTAAGAGCCGGTGACTGGGCCGCGTAGGGGTGCGGGGCTGTGGACTGGGATTTCGAGTCCTGCACCCGGAGGCTTCTCCGCGCAGCCGCTTTTCTCCAGGCAGCCCCTGCGCCGCGCGCCGCCCCCCGCCTGGGGCTCCGCAGCTCTCGCTTCGGCCTCGCTAGCTCGCCCTGCGGACTCTGGGCAGCTCCTCTGGGAGCCCGCCGCGAACTCCCGCCCCTCGCGCTCCCGCGGCGCCCAACGGGGTCCGCTGGGGCCATGGTCCCCTCCCCTGCGAAGCCCGGCTCCGCGCAGGGGACGAGCGAGACAGAGTCGCTCGGCCCCGCGCCCGTGGGGGCTGCTCAGCTGCCCGGCCCGGGACCCTCAGACGGTCCGGAGGCGGCCGCCGAGAATGTAGAGGTAGAGTTGGCGGGGCCGGCGGGCGCCGAGCCCCCTCAGCCTCCCGAGGGCGGCTGGGGCTGGCTGGTGATGCTGGCGGCCATGTGGTGCAACGGGTCGGTGTTTGGCATCCAGAACGCCTGCGGGGTGCTCTTCGTGTCCATGCTGAATACCTTCGGGTCCAAGGACGATGACCAGATGGTCTTCAAGACAGGTGAGGCGCAACGCCCGCCGCGGCCAGCCCCGAGGGACAGGCGTGCCTCCCCCCCACGAACGCATTCCGCGTGCCAAGTGTGGGTCCACGCCCGTGTGTGCACCTCGGAGGGTCCCTGTGTGCCTAGGCGTATGGGGGTGGGGTGGGGGGCGCTCTGTGCTGAATACGGAAAGCACCGGAGGCAGCCAGATTAGGGATTGGGAAGAGGGAAGGTGAGGGGTTACTTTTTCCTGTCGAGTTGTCATGCTTAACGATTTACCACACTAGATAAAAAGGTGAAACTCAACGTGGGGGTTGTAGAGCGTTATTATGTGATCTCTTGACTGATTAGGCAAAAAAACAAGTCCAAGAGTATAACTCTTTTACGTACATTATTCACTTTATCCTGCAAGCCGGCGTGGTCAGCCCCATTCAGGTCAGCAAACTGGCGCTGGGTGAAATCAAGTGTCGTGGTGAGTAGCAGAATGGAGACAGGGCACACATCTCAGGACTTAAAGGGCCAGGTGATTTCGATTACTAAATCAGACTCCCACTTGGGGAACTTTATATGATAGTGTTTTTTTAACTTTAATTTTAAAATTATTTTTCTAGTGAATATTCCTTGGGTCTTTAGTGTGCATATAATGAATACGTAAGACTGCTATAACACATTCTAAGGCAGAGGTAATGTTGAGAGTTTTAAAACCTTATAAATATCAATAGTATTACATGTATCATTCTGCAGTTTGCTTTCTTTTACTGTGTTTTGTCTGCGATTTATCCATATCACCTCAATTTGAGCTGGTGGCTTAAATTTTTTGTTTTAACTCATAGTTTTCCATTATATGCTATATTATACTTTATTTATGCAGTGTCCCTTTAATAGACATTTAGACTATTTCCGATCTTACTGTAAACAATGCTGCAGTGAGTATTCTTGTATGTACACTGTCTCCTTGGGCATGTGTTAAATAAGGTACCATATTTACCCTGGAATTTCTGTTCCATAAATAGCTCTTGAAGCTGCTGTGTTATGCAGGTCACAGGGTACAAAAGTGTTAAAAATGTAATATATACCTTCTTTGTAACAAAGGCTACCATTAAAAAGTTTACCAGGATATGTATTTACTATTGCATATGTAATAGTAAACATGCATATGTAATAGTAAACAAATAATTTTGTGTCTTTTCTATATGAGTATCAGGTATCTGGCAGGGAAAAGCTCAAGGAGGCTGAATTGACAGTGTTACCATTTTAAGACTAGTTCCTTCAGCATTTAGCATATTCTTGCCTGGGATTACAGATTTTTAATGCAGTCAGAACAAGACAACAGCCTTTCATATACTATTGTTTTTGCAAACTCAGGTAAGTTAATTCATTAGTGTCTGTGGGTTTCCTTCCTTCCTTCCTTCTTTCCTTCCTTCCTTCCTTCCTTCCTTCCTTCCTTCCTTCCTTCCTTCCTTCCTTCCTTCCTTCCTTCCCTCCCTCCCTCCCTCCCTCCCTCCCTCCCTCAAGATAGTGAGCAACTGCTGGAGAAAGACCATAGCTTTGCTGGGGACCAGAGTTTTGCAGTGTTGAAGCCTCTTCGCACCAAGTTCCTATTGGCTACGATATCCCGTTACTGGATCGCTGAAAGTGAGGGAGGGGGACAAGACTTGCTCTCTTGACCTGTTTGAAACTCTGTATTTCCAGTTTTCACGAATATTTTTCTCCATTTACTCAGTTAATTCCTTGACAACTTTCATTCGTGTCTGAGGATGTGTGTGTGTGTCATATAAACAATTTCACAGGCACGCCAGTTTGATACTGAAGATCTTTGTGCTTATCTGCATGACTGCCGTTTGGTCGTGCCTTGCACAGAGGTGCCCGCTTCAGGGTGAGTGGAGACAAAACCAGCCTGTGCTCTAGGTGGCCTTTATCTAATTCCTGCAAAGGGGCCTTGTGCACTTGTGATGGCCCTGTGCAACGGCAGCTTGATAGAATGTTGGCCTTTTCTTGGATGCTGTGTAATACATGTACAACATGCATTTTAAGATATGAGGATAAAAACAGCCTTAACCTTATCTGTGAAAAAAGGACGACAAGATAATTATTGGGCCACCTAATGTTGAGGTACCCCTCTCGCCTCCCCAACAGGTGTTTCATAGAGTCCGCCATCTATAAAAGGCACTGAAATATTTGAGAGTAATTGCTTTGAAGTCTGGCTTTTCCACTAATGCATAGTCATCTGTGAGCAAACGTATGCAAGCTTAAGTACAACGCAAAAAATATCTAGACCTGTTCAGAGCTTTTATCTTTAAAAGTTTTGGTTCGTTTTCTGTTATCCTATTCATGATTGATAATCTCAGCATTCGAGGATAGTTCATTGTCTCCATGTTTTCATTAGCTGTTTCATAGTGATTAGTCTAACTAAGGATGCTCAGGGAGGCTGTGGTAAAATGGGAACTCAGGTTTTCAGATGATGGTTCGTATTGCTTGAGAACTTCCTATCTGCCAGCGCAGTGCTAAGCACTTTACACACATTCCTATTTACACCTATGGCAACCCCGTGGGATAGGTCTTACTTGATATTTTTCTTTTCAGGTGTGGAAACTCAGGTTTGCAGACTTTAAGTGAGTAGTGGAGCCAGGATTCAAATTCAGATTTATCTGATTCCAGAAGCTGAGTTTTTAACAATTGATCATATTGCATTGGCTAGATAATATTCAGCTAATCCAATGTTCTTTCTGCTTTTGATTAATTTAAACATTAGCAATTGATTGAGTACTACACCAGGAGTTCTGGCGTTAGAAAAGAAATCTGAAAGATCAGGGTCCCTGTTTCTTTCCCCCCCCAAAAAAAAACCAAACAAAAAGACCCCTTTGTTTAAATCCAGTGGGAAAATAAACTGTAAAAATAGCCACGTTTGCAAAGTTGCAGCCTTGATGAGTGACAGGCCATATAGACCCAGCACCGGGTTTATCAGCTCCAAATCCCTTCATCTGTGCTGGAGCAGCTGGTTCAGCAGAGGTTCAATTGGGTCAGACTTGGTTTCCTGATTCTTAAGATGTGGTCAAATAACTCAGTCCCAGGCAAATACAAAATGACCCTTCTCACACCATGAAGGGTTCTGTGTTTTGTTTAGTTCTGTGCTCCTGACCCTAACCTATCCCTGAAGTGTCCTGGGTTCTGGAATTTGTGAGATTCTTCTAGTTCTTCTGGATGCTCAAAAGAAATCTGAAAGATAGGGTCCCTGTTTCTTGATCTTACTTGGCTGTCCATAAACAATTGCCAATTGTTCATGTCTCATGGAAGTAGATGTTTGAAGTGTGGAGAAACAAGATTATTTCATATGCCACTCAGACAAAAGTCTAGGGTTTCCCTTGAAGACCCATGCTGCTCTAGTCTGATCCATAGCAGGAGGGTGTTTCCAGGAAGAGCTGAAGAGCAGCCTTTCTCAGGCTCACTTCTCTGTTTCATGGCTCTCGTAGCTCTTAGGTAACTGATAATCCACTTCAGATTTCTTAGGAAAAGGCCCGAAGACATTCAGGCACACCAAGATATAAGTGAGTTTACACGTCCTAATGTTGCTCCTCATCCACCCTCCAAGTATCATTCATCACCAAGTGTCCGACACCCTCTGTGCAGACCCCTGGAGTTGGCAACTGAGAGACAGCTGTTCCTAGGGAGTTTTAGATCTGCTTTGGGACACAAACAAGTAAAAAAACAGATAAAATATTTCCTGAAGCATTTGCAATATACCAGGACCCAATCTTATTTTCAGAGGCTGAAATTCCAGGGAATGGTGGGGCTGGAAAAGGCATTTCGTGGCCTCTTTCTATATGGTGATAAATCTCACCATGTGAAATTTAGACTTTGGAAAGGGAATCAAACTGAACTACAAGTTAGGCAGTAGAACCAGTGGAAAATGTTGAGGGCATCACAGCCCCATTGTGGAAACGCGACTGGCAATGATGGGGCGCTGAGAGGCATACCTTGCACGTGCTGCTGGGTCGGTTATACCCATGGAGGGGCAAGCTGAGCTTGAGTTGTCTCTTTTCAGCGAAGTATTTACTTGTCCATGTGTGCATGCTTCTTGCCTGTGTGGTAGGGAATCAGACACTTCTGGGAAAATTAAAAGATACTACAATTAACCAGAACGTTGTTTCCCCTTAGAAATTGCAACTTGCCTTAACTTAGCTAGATATTTGAGAACTCATTTTTTAGTTCCTTCATGGAACTGATAAATAAGTAGGGTTTTTCATTTTCCTGATGCAGTGCCCTGAACACTCTCTGGGATTTTACTAGGGTATTAATTTAGTTTACTTGTCTGCTTTCTTCCCGCAGAAAGAAAAATGTTTTAATGGTATATGGACTTTAAAGACATACCTATTTAAAATAAGTATGTTTTCAGAATCAGCATTTAGGGTAGTTAATGATATCCTTTTGAAGAAATTGTGTCTTTGTGGTCCAGAGGCTTGGTCAAGAAGACCCTACTTCTTTTCTTTAGTAATTCCCAAATGTGTTCTTTAATAGCCTTTCTTTCTTTCTTTCTTTCTCTCTCTCTCTCTCTTTCTTTCTCTCTCTCTCTTTCTTTCTTTCTTTCTTTCTTTCTTTCTTTCTTTCTTT
>VMDR010027011.1:0-13764 GCA_007922815.1 Macrotus californicus
CTAATTTTGGTGATTTGTGACACCTTCTCTCTTATTTTCTCTATCAGAAAATGGACTAAAATTTAAATGTTAGACTCCAATCCATTAAAATCCTAGCAGAAAACAATAGGCAGTAAAATCTCAGACATTTCTCCTAGCAATATTTTTTGTGATATATTGCTTTGGGCAAGGGAAACAAAAGAAAAAATAAACAAATGGAACTCCATCAAATAAAAAGTTTTGCACCACAAAGAAAACCAACAAAACAAAAAGACAACTCACTGAATGAGAGAACATATTTGCCAATGATACATGTGATAAGGGGTTAAAATCCAAAATTTATGAAGAACTTATAAAAGTCAACACCAAATAACCCCAAATATTCCAATTAAAAAAAATGAGCAAAGGACCTGAATAGATACTTCTACAAAAAGGACATACAGATGGCCAATAGACATATGAGAAGATGCTCAACATCACTAGTTATCAAAGAAATGCAAATTCAAAGCACAGTGAGATATCACCTCACACCTGTCAGAATGGCTATCAATAAATCATCAACCAGTGTTGGCAAGGATATGGAGACTAGGAAACTCTTGTGTGCTGTTGTTGGGGATGCAGATTGATACAGCCACTGTGGAAAGCAGAAAGGAGTTACCTCAAAAAATTAAAAATGAAACTGCCATATGATCCAGCAATTCCAGTCCGGGAATATACCCAAAGAAACCCGAAACACTAATTTGAAAGAATATAAGCACTCCTATGTTAACTGCAGTGTTTTTTACAATAGCCGAGCTGCAGAAGCAGCCCAAGTGCCCATCAGTAGATGAGTGGACAAAAAAGCTGTGGTTCATTTACACAATGGAACACTACTGGGACATATAAAAGAAGAAAATCTTACCTTTTGCAACAGTATGGATGGACCTGGAGAGTATTATGCTAAGTGAAATAAGCCAGTCAGAGAAATACAAGTACCATATAATTTCACTTACAGGTGGAATGTAATGAGCAAAATAAATTAATAAACAAAACGGAAACAGACTCATAGATACCAAGAACAGACTGACAGCTGTCAGAGAAGAAGCATTTTGGGGGTGGAAAAAAAGGTGAAGGAATTAAGCAAAAACAAACAAAAAAACTCCAAAAAACCACCACAAACTCATAGACAAAGACAACAGCGTGGTAATTACCATAGGGAAAGGGTATGGGGGGTGGGGTGGGAGAATAGAGTAAAGGACGAATAAATAGTGAGAGAATAAGACTTTACTTAAGGTGGTAAATACACAATACAATATGCAGATGATGTATTATGGAACTGTACACCTGAAACCTATATAATTTTATTAACAAATGTCACCCCAATAAATTCAATTAAGAAAAAAAAAAAAAGATGTGCCCTGGCCTGGTGGCTCAGTTGGTTGGAGCATTGTCTCCCAGTTCAGGTCACATACCCAGCTTGTGAGTTTGACCCCCAGTTGGGGTGTGTATAGGAGGCAACTGATCAGTGTTTCTCTCTCAAATCAATGTCTCTCTCTTTCTCCCTTTCTTTCTCTCTAAAATCAATGAACATATCCTCAGGCGAGGAGTAAAGAAAATAGAAGAGAGATATGAATCCAACAAACATTTCTCTGGTTCACAATCACAGCATAGTTAGAAAATACAAAACAAGATATTTCAGCAGAAGGGATTGAATGGTGAATTGGCCATACAGGTATTAGGGAAGAGCCAAAACCAAAGGGAATAATAATTCCAGGAAGTAGATACTGTGCCTGGATTGATGAAGATAAAAGAAGAGATTATTATCATGAAACATAGGAGCTTGAAAATGGGGCCCACAAAGTTTATGCTCACACCTCTGAGCGGGGAACCACCAGCCACTGCTGTGCCTCAGGAACGTGGAGGAAGAGTCTCCAAAGCTGAGGGAGGTATATTGCCCATGGTCTCTTCTTGAGAAAAAAAATGAACTACTTGTAAATATATTCCAGTCAACTGAGATATAAAGTATGGGTAATCACGTTAACAAACATTGAGTTTTGAAATGTAATCATAGCACATTAAACTCCAGAAGTCAAAAAGAAGAATGATAAAGTGAATGAAAACAGTAGAAAAGAAATAGTAACACTAGGGGCTTGACCTTTCCCAGACTTTTCTGTTTGTCTGATTATCCGAGGGCACATGTCCTTTCTAGTCCTAATTTCTATGAATTCTGTTCCTAAATTAGTCATAATTAGTGTTATTGCATGTGTAACAGAGTGAAATGCTTGGCCTCCCTGACCATCTTGTTCAAGAATGCTTTGTTGAATAAGCCAGGTGGTGAAAGACGAATACCCCGTGATCTCACCAATTAGTGGAATCTAATCAACAAAACAAGCAAGCAAGCAAGCAAGCAAAATATAACCAGAAACATTGAAATAAAGAACAAACTGACAGTAACCGGAGGTGAGCGGGGAGAGGGATCATGGGGGAAAATATGGGAAGATCCATCAAGGAAGATGCATAAAGGACACATGGACAAAGCCAAAGGGGGTAGGTCGAGGGTGGGAGGCGAGGATGAGTTGGGCAGGGGCTATGGTGGGGTGAAAACGGAGACAACTGTACTTGAACAACAATAAAAAAAAAGGAATGCTTTGTTCCCATGGCCTTCAGGTTAACAGCTTCTTGCATATAGACATGCTAATCATTAGAGGAATTCTGCCTGTGGCTTGAGTTTTACAAAAAACAGCTTATCAGAAAGTGCATCTCTGGAGGAGATAAAGGAAGTATGTATCGTTTATCAAAGACTTACATGGACCTTGTGACCAGACGCACATCAACTAGCAAAATGCTCCTCAGATTCCTCTTGGTGGTAGTCAGATATCCGTGGTCTTCAATCGCCTCTTGGTCCTCCTGTTTTCCCCTTATAAAAAAAAAAAAAAAAAGCCTGACATAAAAAAAAGCCTGAATTCTGTACTTTCCTAAGATGGTTTTGAGGCACCACTAGGGACCCTGTCTTCTAGGTTGGTACCTTCTCGATCAGTATACCTTTCTTTACTCTAAATTTTGAAGTTTCAAGTTTTGGCCTTTTGAGGTGTCAAGCACATAGACTTTGGACGAGTACCACCTGCACTCAAGGAAGTCTAATGAATAGAGACCCATATGGGGTGGGAAACATCCCCTGCTTCCTTTCTTCCCCCTCACCCCATAGAACATTCTAAACCAGTTAGGAGGGTAACAAAATGGGAAGATGTTTACTGTGAGAATAAATGTCTCTAAAGAAAAACAGACAGAGAATATTAATGGCCACTTCACAGAAGGAAAATACTACCAACAAACAACAGATGTTTAATCTTTCTAATAAGCAAAGCTATGCAAACTTTTTAAAAAAATCAATCAATCCTTTAACATCGATTGTATTTCCTAGGTGGCAGAGTAAGCCACAGGCTTACTATTTTCTAAGGCATAGTTGTTGCCTCTCAGAGAAATCTTTTCTCAGGTGAAATGTCCACTTCCTTAACCTTTCTGGATGTGTTGGTTCTGTTTTCCAAGTCCTTATGGACTGAATACTCCTGACCACTAATAGTCCCTGCCCCTCTCTTATCTCTCAGCTGTGGCACACCACACTGGAGAGATCTTCTGGAACGTCCGCTGGTCCTGGGTTGGGACAGCTCTGCAGCCAGGTCAACATGAGGACCAGTGATACCCGCTCTGGGCTCTCCGCCCAGCCAGCCAGGACCCTTCCCCTAGCACCCTCATCCTCAGCTTTCCTGCTACAGGCACCAACGGGCCAACCTGTATTCTAGAACTACATACACCCTTCTCCTGTTGCTGCTGACATGTGGCTCTATTTTTGGAGTGTTACAGTGGCTGTCCACCTCTGAAACCATTGGCAGCATTTCTGGAGATGCGCTGGGAAAAGACAGAGTGGGAGCTGTGTGTGATGGGGACGCCAGCCTAGGACTGGAAGGAAGAAAAAGAGGAAAGGGCATGGGCGCCAGGAAAGGGGATGGAAAGAGAGCCCCAGGGCAGCACAGTTATTAGGTGGTAGGGGCAGGCAAACGGCTGGAGAGTGGAAGCGAAGCTTACCTGTGCAGGTGAGTGTGAGTGTACTACCCCCCCTCCCCCGTATGTGTGTACATGTGCAAGGAGGAGGGCGTGGACATGTGTAGTTTGCCGGGGTGTCCCGAGGAGCGCCGGGAGTGGGCCTGGGCACCCTCAAGGACGCAGTGTGGGGGTGAGAGTCCGTAGGGAGGAAGGAGAGCTTCAGGGAGGCCCTCAGCTCCAGCGACGAGGTGGGGTCCCGGGTGCAGGGCAGGGCGGATGGGCGGCCGTTTCTCTGTGCTGCCCTTTCTCACCTTTTCTTCTTCATGTATCCTCTGCCTTCACTTCCTGTGCTGGCTCAGAAAGTTAGATCGCTCCAAGGAAGACTCTGGGGTCAGTAAGTACCTGAGAGGGGCCTTAGGCCTGGTCAATTTGCACAGGTGGGCTGCTTCTGAAGCAGCTCCCTGTGGAGACAATTGCCATGACTCGGGGACAGTAATCTCTGCTCACCTGGTTACTTTAGACTTAGCAGCCAGATTCAACACTTCACCCATAAAATGTGCACCTCCCTGTCTATTATCTGAGGAGGTATTTGCTAGGCATGTTATCCACTTGTTTGTCCAAGTTCAGGCATGCAGGAGAGGGTGTATCTTGCCACCATCCTTTAAGAGGACACGAATGGATCCACCCTGGTGAATGCTCTGTCTGTTGGATAAGCGTGCGACTTCAATATTCGCGGCCTGGGCGCTCTCTGGAGACCTGTTCCTCTAGCCCTTGTCCATCCACTCCCTGTCCCTTCCTGTTTTCCTTCGCAGAGCGGGTCTGCACAGTGCAGGCACGTCTCCTTGCTGACAGCAGTGCGCCTGCAGTGGCCTGAATGCACCGTGGATACTCTGCCAAAAATGCAACCTAAAGCATTTTGGTTGTTAAATAATCCAGGAATAACCTTAGTGCAAACGTTCACCTGTCTTTGACGCTCCTTTTCAAATTCAGAGCAAGTAGAAAGTAGAAAGGACTAAGGGAAAGTATTGAAAATTAATGTGATATGAGCATTCATGTTTCTTAAGTATTTTCATCCCATAGGAGTGATGAAGCAGATAACAAACTAAATATTAAATGTTAACTTTTCAAAATACCATGAACTTATGCCTATGCAGGAATTCTCCAGGATTCACCAGCCAGTTGACTAAGAGGGTGTCTTTCTTTTTTGGCTCTGATCTTATCCATTCCCTTTGGGGGACCCAGAGAGGAGTGAAGAGCGTGTGTAGCAAGCCTTTATATCTTTATTTTTGTATTTATATATTCATACCACATATTATTTTCATGAAGGTCACTTGAGTACGCAAGGATGGTAGGAAGTTTTTTCTCCCTCAAGTAAAATTTGATTTTTTGAACGCTGCAGATTTCCACAGTGCCGTTCCTCTCAGCAGCATGGATAACAGAATGGGCAGCACCTGCACCTCTGAACACATAAATAGATATAAGTATTTAAGGAGAGTTTCCAGTGATTTAGGAAAAGATGTAATCAATAAATCATAAGACATAAGGCCTGTCATTTATAATAAAGAAGACATTTTACAAAGGATGTTCACACACAAGAACACGAATCATTCATGCTGTTGAACCTGGACCTCCAGCAGGGTGAGATCCCACTGTCTGTTGGCTTCCGTGCCTCTCAGGTCTGAGCTGGAGGAACTTCCACGTGTGGCCAGGGAGCAACAGGAGCAGAGGAGATATTCCTTCTCTAGGGACCTGTGGGTCACATCCAGTGTCACACTCTAGACACCATGTTCTCTCTTGTGTAGAAGGAATCTGATTTTCTCAGCTTCTAGACTATGTGAAGAGAGAAATGTACACACAATTCTTGAAACACGGGCAGAGGTGAAATTGTGTGTGCACCAATATTGCTCCACCACCTTTTTTAAGCTGGGGAAAAGTCCATACTTTATGAGTAGTCTGCCGAGCTGCTGCTGCATAAGCACCACACCTGGGAACACCCTGAGGTGCAACTTAGTTCCTCTCCGTCTCTCCCTGATTTAGAATAGGATGATTATTGCAGTTTATATAGTAGTGTCCTATGATAAGATAATTAGTCCTAAAGAGGAAGCAGGTCTTGTTACTACTATTACTCATGCTGGCAAAGCACATTCACATTTCTGTGCCTTTAACTTTTTGTATACTTGGCACTTGACAATGGATAAGTTAGTGCAGGACTCAACAGTTTATAAAACAGGACCTGTGTTATCGTCTCCCTTGTTTCTAAGTAAACTTTAAGAAAGGTTGTTTCTATCCTCACCCAAGGACATTTTTTCATTGCATTTTGAGAGAGGAGAAAGGAGAGACAGAGATAGAGATAGAGATATGGAGAGAGAGAGAGAGAGAGAGAGAGAGAGAGAGAGAGAGAGAGAGAGAGAGAGAGAGAGAGAATGAGAGAGAAACATGGATCAGTTGCTTTCTCCTACATGGCTACTGGGGTCTGCCCTGGGATCCATCCAGCAACTTGGGTACCTGCCCTGGCTGGGAATCCAACCCACAGCCTTTCTATTTGTGGGAAATGCTCCAACCAACTGGGCCACACTGTCCAGGGCTCTAGGTACAATTTGATCTTTGTAGCAGAGGCACAGACTTTCACTTGCACTAAAAACTAAGACTTGGAGGTGGCTTCCCCACACCCAGGGTTCCCTGGGCCTCTGTCTCACTCTGTGCTAAAGCCGGGTGCCCCAACATTCCCAGTTCCCAGTGCTCCCCTGTCCTCTGAGCAGCAGGTTCAAGTGCTCCTTCATCTTCACTCTCCCTTCCCACCATTGCTGGAGGTCCCGGGTGTTGGAAAGCTGGGGAGACTGGCGCTCTGGGGCAGTGCTCAGCCTGGGAATCTGGTTAAAAGTTCAGACTTTTGGCTCCACCCTAGATACACTGAATCAGTCATTGGGGTGGGATGGGAGGAATATGGCTCAATAATCTACATTTTTAACAAGCTCCTCAGAGTTGATTTTTATGATAGAACCATAGAAATCTTTAACCTGGGTTGCCTGCACCTTGAGAGATGAGATGATGACTCACTGAGGTGGAGGGAAATATTAGATCATCTTTTCATTAATGTTTATGTTTTTAAATTTTATATTCCATTTACGGAATTTACAAATTCAAAATCCTTGTTCTTCCTTAAAAGTTTTAACAGCATTATTGAGATATATATTACATATGATAAAATTCACCAGCTTTAAGTGTAGACTTCAAAAATCTTTTGTGAATTTATAGTTGTGTAACCATCAGCATAATCCAGTTTTAGGACATTTTCATCACCCCTGAAAGATCTGTGTACCCATTTCAGTCAATCTCCATTTCCACCCAAAGTTTCAGACAGCCCCTAAACTGCTTTTTGTTTCTATACTTTTTTTTCTGGAGTTCATATAACTGTTATCATATGAAATGTAACCTTCTACATCAGGCATTTTTCACTTAGCATTACATCAGTGGGGTGCATCCACCTCACAGGATGTATTAATAATATTTACTTCCTTTTCACAGCTGAGTAGTATTCCATACATGGACATGCCACATTTCATTTCTCTATTCATCAGTTGATGGACATTTAGATTATTTCCAATTTGGGGTTATTATCAATACTACTGCTAGTTACATTTGTGTACAAGTTTTTGTGTGAATGTACATTTTTGTTTTTCTTGGTAGATTCCTAGGAGTAAAATTGCTAGGTTATAGGGTAAGTTTACATTTAACTTTTTAAGAAACTGCTAAAATGTTTCCCAAAATAGTTGTACCACTTACATGCTCATCTGCAATGTATGACCATTACAATATCCATGTCCTCACCCCCAACACTCGCTGTTGTCTGTCTTTTATTATAGTCATTGTGCTTTTAATCTACATTTCCCTACTGACTGATGATATTGAGAATATTTGTATTTCCAAGCCAGTTGTATCTGCTCTGGTACGCGTCTAGTCACACTTATTGTCTATTTTTAAATTGGGCTTTTTATCTTGTTGAGCTGTTCTGGACATAAGTCCTTCCCCAGATATATGATTTGCAAATATTTTCTCTTAGTCTGTGTTGTAGCTTCATTTTCATAATGGTGTTTTTTGAAATGCAAACATTTTTTTTTGTCTCAATGAAATAGAATTCATCATTTTCTCTTTATGGCTTCTGTTTTGGTATCCTATTTAAGAATTCTTTGCCTAATTCAATGTCAAAAAGATGTTTTTTTGTTTTCTTTTAGAAAGTATATAGTTTTAGTTTTTGTATTTAGGTCTGTAATGTATTTTGAGTTAATTTTGTTATATGTTGAGGTACACGGTCTAAATTCACATTTTTGCTTGTGGATATCCAGTCGTCCCAGCATCATTTGTTCAGAAGTATTCTTTTTCAATGCATGCAGTAAAAAAGAAATACACCTTATTCAAAACTACCATATAGGTTTACTACAGTGTCCTCACTTAGTTTGTCAATCAGTTGGCCTGTCATGTAGTCATGTATGTACTCAGTGTGTCCTTGGTCTAGGACAGGGAGGGGTGCCCAGTCAGGCCCTTCTCCCTTGTTCATTTCAGGCCTATTGTTGATATAGTGCAGTTTATGTGTACCTGGTTAGGTAGCTGTACTGATTATATTGTCTAATTTTCACTAAAACCACCCTCATGACGTTAAAAAATTGTTTTAAAGACTGAGTGAGAATCAGGAGCTACAGCAGTTGCCTTTAAGGAAGATGGTGGAAGTCAATTGCCAATGTTTCTGCAAGCTCTGTATTAATTGCCCAATTCATACTGTTTTCTGCCCACATCATTCTTTTTTCCCCATTGGATACCCATGCCTTCCTTTGTGTTTCCTCTTTCCTCAAGGTGGAAGGAAGAGGGAACTCTCTAAGTTTTCATGAGAGAAAGCCAGGGAGGGTATCATGTGTCAAGATTGCCCTCAAGGCTGTGACTAAACAGAAGAGGAAGAAAGATGAGGTAGGACGGTGGCTTCTTTTCCAAGTCTGTTTTTCAGAACTGTCTCCCAGAGACCAGCCTTCCTTAAAGCACAGCTGACAGAGACGTTCACGCCTCGTCTCTCCTCAGTTGGTCACCGGGGCTTGATGCAATGAGTGAGTGCTCTGAGCACACAGGTTGGCTTCTCTGCTCTATCTCTTCCATCCCTAGAGGAACATGCTGGACGCTGACCCATGTCAAAGATGCTTCCCAATCTTGTGCACATGTGTGCATGCTTGTACATGCTCACACATCACACATACTCCTGTTTCCTCATCTGAATTCTCACCTTTCTGAGGGTCTCCACATACCTAAGTGCATTTGTAGTTCTCCAGGTTTTTCTCTTCGAGCCCATGTGGAGCAATTCTGACTCTGAGGCCACTAGGTGGCAGAACAGTGGCCATAAATGGCTCCCCAAGCACTCAGGGGCCCATCTTGGAGGGATCAACCAAATGAAAGAATGTTCTGCTCGCTCTGCTCTCTGCTTAAGCAACACAGAAAGTTGGATTGAATCTAAGACAGTTTTCTCAGAATGATGCATATCAGAATCACTCAGAATGCTTGTGAAAAGGCAGATATCCTTGGGCCCATGTACCACTTACTGAAGCAGGTGGGGGTGGGGAGCAGGGATCTGCAGTTCAATGTGTCCCCATTTAATAAGTGCTTATCTTATACTAAAGCTTGACATCCACTGCTCCAAGAGTGTCAAGGAAGGATGCATGGAATTGTTTGTAGGCAGCTGCTGTTGTGAGTGCCAGTGTGGCACCAGATACTTGATACCACTTATAATCATTGATTTTCAGAATTTAAAGTGACCCACCTATTCACCTATATATGGGAAAATAAGGCTTGTAGACACGTAGTGATTTGGCTAAGGAGTCCATATTTCTTTATTCCACTATGTCTCATTTATGGCTTTTCCACACAAGCTGCCCAAATGGGACAATAAACCTTTCACTGAAAGAATGTAATTCAGGAAAAAAAGCTGTAGGAAAACAGAAAAAAAGGAGTTATATATTAGTTATTTTTAAAATTCACTTAAACATTGAAGAGCAACTTCCCCTGGTGATAGAGAATATTGTAAGATAAACAAAAAGTGTGGACATAAAAGTGAAGCTGTGAGACTTGTTTTATATATTATTGTAACTGAGCTTATATTGTGCAATCTGATCTCGACAGAAATCATGAATTTAAGAGGTTTTATAATTCTTTGAAATTGATGCTTTAAAATTTATTTTGTAGGTAGAAGGCTACTGTTTGGATACTTAGACTCTGAGACCTAAACTTTCTCTAAGAAAAGAAAATACTTGAGAAATGTTTGAGGAACTGTATCGTTACTGACAGTAGGAAGTAGTTATTTTATTTATGGATAATTATGGTTAATTATGAAAGGAAGTCACTCATGGACAATTTTTGGTGGGTAGGCATTCTTTATGTCCATGTTCTTAATTCCTTTCTAGAAAACATTTCATAATAAGTATCAGAAGGTCCAAACATAAGTAGGATATAAGATTAGGGATTTTGTTTTTGGGGATAGGATGTAACACCATGGCCAATATACCAGCTGATGTCCATGGACACATTGTATTTTTGAAGTCAACATGAGTTGAGATACACTCTGAGAAGTTTTGCTGTTGCTTCATTTTTATGTTGACACCATTCATCTCCACAGGGCATTCTTTGTAATAACAGGTTCCAGGTAAATTTGATGACAAAGATGGGAAGAGTTGCAGAAAGGATGAAGGGACTTTTAAAAAAATATATTTTGTTTATTTCCCTTTAGAAAGGGGAAGGGAGGGAAAGAGAGAGAGAGAGAAACATCAACGTGTGGTTGCCTCTCGCACATCCCCTACTGGGGACCTGGCTTGCAGCCCAGGTATGTGCCCTGACTGGGAATTAAACCAGTGACCCTTTGATTCACAGGCCAGCCCTCAATCCACTGAGCTACACCAGCCAGGGTGGATGAAGGGATTTGTATCAATAAGTAATATTTTGGTTGCAAGTGACACAAACCTAAATAGTGTTGGCTTCCAGGAGGCCTTTGTTCTCAACTATATCTCTCCATAAAGCTCTCTGCTTTTTCCTGCTCACAGCTGATTTTTCCTTTGCAATTGGAGATGGAGTCTGGTTTCCAAGGAGACTCAGTCTGAATGGTCCACATGGTTGTATCGCATGGCCACTTCAGGAGTAGGGGAGTTGGGGCTATGATATTGATCTCTCCTTCCCTTCAAATCACTTGCAGTGGAGAGAGCAGTTCATAAAAGATGACAAAGCAACAGATGACCGTCTAGACACTAGAAGGCTGATGGAGTTCAGAGTTTACTCATATTACATATGACTGCACCTGTTCAAAGCTGTCGTTACCTTGGTTAGTCTTTGGTCGGTGGATGTTAAAGAAAATGCAGATGCTTGATTAAAAGCCTTTCCTTCTGTTTATGTAAAAGTATGTTTTTGGTTTGTGCTATTGTGATTGTGTAGAAATACTTTCTTTTTTTCTTTTACTTCTACTTCTTTGTTGAAAGACCTCTTTGAAGACGTGGTGAGTACAATAATTATGAGTGTGGCCACTAGACAGACTGACAAAAGCTCACAATCGAGCCCCACTTATGATGTACCTGTGTGATCTTGGGCAAATCATTGAACTTCTCTAACCCTGAGTTTTCCCATTCACACAACAGATAATAATGTGCTTCTCTCTTTGCATTATTTAGAAAATTAAATGAGAATAAGCAAGCAAAGCATTTAGCTTATTTTTTAAATATATTTTACTGATTATGCTATTACAGTTGTCCCATTTTCTCCCCTTCATTCCCCTCTGCCCTGCACTTCCCCTCCCATTAGCATTCCCCCACTTTAGTTCATGTCCATGGGTCATATATATAAGTTCTTTGGCTTCTACATTTCCTGTACTATTCTTAACCTCCCCTTCTCTATTTTGTACCTACCATTTATGCTTCTTATTCCCTGTACCTTTTCCCCTATTCTCCCCCTTCCACCTCCCTGTTGATAACCCTCCACGTGATCTCCATTTCTGTGATTCTGTTCCTATTCCAGTTGTTTGCTTAGTTTGTTTCTGTTTTTTTTTTTTCTTCTTTTTTTAGGTTCTGTTGTTGATAGTTGTGAGTTTGGTCATTTTACTGTTCATATTTTTGATCATCTTCTTTTTCTTAGATAAGTCCCTTTACCATTTCATATAATAAGGGCTTGGTGATGATGAACTTCTTGAACTTGACCTTATCTGGGAAGTACTTTATCTGTCCTTCCATTCTAAATGATAGCTTTGCTGGATAGAGTCATCTTGAATGTAGGTCCTTGCCTTTCATGACTTGGAATACTTCTTTCCAGCCCCTTCTTGCCTGTAGGTTTCTTTTAAGAAATCAGCTGACAATCTTATGGGCACTCCTTTGTAGGATACTGTCTCCTTTTCTCTTTCTGCTTTTAAGATTCTCTTCTTATCTTTCATCTTGGATAATGTAATTATGATGTGCCTTGGTGTGTTCCTCCTTGGGTCTAACTTCTTTGGGACTCTCTGAGCTTCCTGGACTCCCTGGAAGTCTATTTCCTTTGCCAGATTGGGGAAGTTCTCCATATTTTTTCAAATAAGTTTTCAATTTCTTGTTCTTCCTTTTCTCCTTTTGGCATCCCTATGATTCAGATGGTGGAAAATTTAAAGTTGTCCCAGAGGTTCCTCAGCCTCTCGTCATTTTTTTGAGTTCTTATTTCTTCATTCTGTTCTGGTTGAATGTTTATTTCTTTTTTCTGTTCCAAATCATTGATTCAAGTCCCAGTTTCCTTCCTTTCACTCTTGGTTCCCTGTACATTTTCCTTTATTTCACTTTGCATAACCTTCACCTTTCCCTATTTTGTGACCATACTCAACCTTCTCTATTAGCAACCTGATTACCAGTGTTTTGAACTCTGCATCTGATAGGTTGGCTATCTCTTCATCACTTAGTTCTATTTTTGGAGCTTTGATTTGTTCTTTCATTAGGGCCATATTTTTTTGTCTTGGTGTGCCTGTTATCTAGTATCGGGTAGGGCCTTAGGTGTTCCCCAGGGCAGGGCATCCTGTGTAGCTGGGTTGTGGTGCTGTATGTGGGAGAGGGGTCTGAGAGGGAACAATGTCCCTTGCTAGTCTCTTGGCTGGCATTCAGTCACTTCCCCTGCTACTCACAAGGAAATTGGGCCTTGATGATTCCTGGATGGGAGGGTTTGTGTATGTCCTGTGTGTCTCTCCAATGAACTCTCCTGTGAGGCTGGGAGTTTCTCCCGCCACTTCAGCCCCAACAGGTTTTTACTACCAGAGGTTTTGAGGCTTTATTTCCCTACGCTGAAACCCTGGGTTGTGAGGTCTGTCTGGCTCCTCAGTCATTCCTCCCAGTCATCCACATGCAAAGGTGGGACCACCCAGTCCTCCAGCTGCCTCCTTTTCCCTCATCCTCTCTGCCTTGGCTGCCTGTCTCCACTCCTCCTACTGGTCCAAATGAATGTTTCCTCTTCAACTCCTTGGTTGTTGGACTTCCATACAGTTCAATTTTCTGGCAGTTCTGGTTATTTTTTGATTAAAAATTTTTTGTTGTCTTTCTTTTGGTTGTGAAAGGAAGCAAAGTGTATCTACCTGTGCCTCCATCTTGGGTGGAAGTCGCATTTAGCTTATTGCCTGACACAGTAAGCCACTTAAAAATGCTAATTATCATACTTATTATTATAAAACTAGTGCATCTGCTTTTAGACTTGTTCACTTGTCACAAGTTGCTCTTTTAGCTGCTGAATTTCCCAGTTCTCTGC
>VMDR010027012.1:0-13764 GCA_007922815.1 Macrotus californicus
TATCTCCTAGTGAGTCATAATGCATTAGTGTGTTAAAGCTCCAAGCACATGTATATTATATACATAATATATACATATATATTGTATATATGTGTATATATATATTTAACACAACATTTCTTAAAATATATTTGACTATGCAGGCTTTTTATCAAGTAAGTCCCATTATTATCCCAAGGATCTAATGTTCTCTTCAGCCTATTTCAGGCAATGCTGTCTTAGGGAGCTATTGAAACTTTACAGTACTCATGAAAGCAAGATAAAGGAAAAGTGAACGGGAAGATTTTTAACATTGGGAAGAATGGCAGGGCGTGCCCTTGAGGAGGGAAAGAGGAGCAAACATGTATCTGTGGGCATGGCGGAGACCAATGTCCCAGTTCATCAAGTGGCAGTCTGCTGCGACTTCGTAACTGTCCACAAGTACGGTATGTCCGTGTTGGGGATCTTGTATGCTGCGGGAATTATTGTCCCTGGTGGTTCTGAAATGAAATTAACTTGAGCCAAGGGACTAAAGTTTAGGACTGTTTAATTTGTAACATAAATAGAATCTAAATGGAGATGAACACAGTAAAGAAAGACAGCCAGTGTAGTGGGGTTAGGAAATGGAGGGATCCAGCAAAAAGGAAAAAGGACTCATGGACACAGACAACAGTGTGGTGATTGCTGGGGGAGGGGGTATAAGGGGACTAATTAGTACTAAAAAAAAATACAATAAAGATGAAAAATATCACAATGCTGGAGGTGGCCTTTAAAGATTCTACTCCATCTCTACACCATTTTGGAAATTATTTACAACAAACATACCTAATTACTATGTTGATAAATTCTTCCAATTTTCATAACTGTTATACCACTAAATTCTTTATAATATCAAATCCAAATACTTTCTCTTACAATTTAAGCCTGCTCCCTCATGTCTTCTCTTTGTGTGCGTATTGATTTACCGCCACTTCATGGAATTTTGTCATTTTCTACCTGAAAATGTAAGCCTTCCTCATTCCTAAAAAGGGACTTATTGTAAAATGTGTTCTGAAGCTAAATTTCTGTCATGGAGAAATGGCAGCAGTACCTTCTTCATTTCTGACTGGAGGGTGTTCAGAGCCTCCCACGCAAAACCAGAGACAACGGCACCTAAGAACCTGTGTGCTGGGGAGATGATAAAGAGGTTTTCAGTAATGTATTTAAGGAAGAGCTGGGATTTCTCTGTATTTGGCACCTGGAAACACAAAAGCAGTTTATGTGAGGATAAGTTACTAACTTAATACCTACCCAGGTAAATAAAGTTAGGCAGCATGTGGGTTTTTCAATTTTCTTTCAAGTCAAGTCACTGGTCAAAAAGGAAGAACATTTGCTGGCACCAGGTGGTGCTTCCAGGGCAGGGAGAGCAGGCGCAGGTGCTCAGGAGGGATTCTGGAGCGGGACTCTGCTCCCAGAGTGCTCCTGAATGCTGGGAAGAATGCCTTCGCTGTCTTCAGCTCCATAATTAATGCCAATGTTCCTACACTTCTCTTAGAATAACAAGCACAGGCAACTCAAGACTTTCAAAGGATTTCATTTAAGACACTTCATTTCATGGCATATTTTGGTCTTGATGGGTATATTATGTCTGATCGTGACACAAAGTGGAGATAGTTTTTGAAAAATCATGGGAATTTCTATGACCTCCACAGAAGAAGAGTCAATGGACTATTTGACAGAGTATTTTACTACATTTTTATGACTCGTGAAAAGAAGATCAAAGCATTCAAATGACTGGCACAGCACTACTGAACGGGGCTCTAATCAGAAGCCAGGGGACTAATTTGCACCTGATGTGGAAGGTGGCTTTGCCTCCAGAACTCTGGAATTGTCTCTCATGGAGGCGGCTGCTCTCAAAAGGGATTTCAGTCCAGAATCCCATCTGAATTCGAGGGAGATTCTGGAATAGAAGCCACTTCATAGAGAGAAGGAAACACACCTTCTTCCCTCCAAGCAGCTCACTCTGTCACACTTTGCTGGGGCTGTGGCCATGGCGGGCAGAGCTGCGTCCGCTGGGGTTTTTCTCAGGGGTTCTGTTTCTGCGAGTCTCTGCTTCAGAATCTGGCATGTGCTTTCCTTTGCGTATGAAGGATATTTTACTTTGTAGATAAAGGGGACAGTCATCAGATGTGGCTTGTGCTAGATACGGTTTTCTACCACTCATATTTTCTACCCTATTCTCAAATTTATCTTTCATATTTTACATGTTAAAATTAATTTGAACAATATACTTACACTTGTAACTTGATTTTTTCTGTTTTTCATCGTGTTGTTCTTGGACAGACAAGGTGTTCATTCTGAAAGAGAGCTTTGCGATCACGTGATCTAAGGCACTATTTTTTTTACCACTGCGGTTAATTTATTTATTTGCCTCAGGTCATGTGATAGTTCATTAAAAGAGTGGCAGTTAAAATATGGGTAGCTTGAAGTTATCTGCAATCACAAACTGTTGGAATGCTTATTCTGAACCGAAGAAACAGTCTTGAAATTAGCTGCTTCTCATACCCCAGCAGTGTTGGCATGTGAGTTCTTACTCAATATTCGTAGACTGAATGAACGCATAATAGATATTGAATAATAGCTGACTTTAATCATGATTTTGTGCGCTTGTTTTATTTAATATTCTAAATCATCCTTTAGCCACTTATTTTTCTGCATAAATTAATAAACTCACTTTCTGCATAAATTCATATATTTAACTCTTCATAATCATAAAATTAAACTCTTTTGCATGGATACAAAACCATCAACTACAGTCTTTTCTTGATTTGAGTAAATTACTTCTCAAATGTTCATCCTGTCTGTGCTGGCCCACTTGGCAATACACATCCACTTACTGGTAGAGGAACCAGCCTTCCTTGGGATGGAGGATAATACCCTTTACACTTTGGGAAGAGTCTATTTGCAAATGAGAGGATGAAAAGTCACCTCAGTGGCAGCTAGTTCTCCTTCGATACTTAAAATGCTGTCTAGGTTCATGTGAACCTTTATATGCATCTCAAGTAAAGATAATAAGAAAACAAGTTTTTAATGAGAACTTTATATATTTGGTTCAAAAGTTTATAAAGGTATTTTTTTTTTCTGTTCAGCAATTACAGTCTGACGCTAATATGACAAAGTCACCAGTAGGAGAGCAGTGGCATTTCTGATGTAGATAGGCCTCTTTGATAGTTAACAATGAGCTGTTATGAAAAATGGAAAGGTTTGTTTTTGCATGGGTATTCTATATATCCACCAGAGATACAGCATTTATTGTTCAAATAAAATATATCTGACCTGACACAAGAGGTTGGAATCATCTATCATTGTATTACTGTCTTTATGAAGACATTTATACATTCAGTAATACAGATGGATAATTAAAGGCATATTGATTTCAGTAATATTTTATGGATTGTAATCAAGCTTTCAAACTTTCTATCATTTCTGATTCTTAAAATCTTGGTTCTAAGAATTCACGATTGTCCATGAAATGACCCACTTCTATTCCTCTTTGCTTTTATGTTTTGCAAGTGCTATCCTTAACTTCTCTCTGAGCTTCATGTGCTCTCTGAGACCTCTTCTTCGTGATGTCCTCAGCATCATCAACTTCAAAACTGAGACTCTCCATCTTGTGTTAATTTGCTCTTACTCAGAGGTTATGAACGCTATTTCTGCTTGTAAGTCCTTTATGCCTTACTGTGCTGTTCTCTCTCATTTTCACATAAACTGGTGTGCATGCGAGCTGAAGTAGATCCTGTTGTGTGGAAGGAGTCAATTAATCCACACTTTGATCTAATAAGATAGGCTCTATTGTTGGATAGGATTTATGGGCATGTCAGTAAATTCTCTCACTCTATCCCAGTAAAATCCTTCCAGTTCAACAAGCTATTGGGCATTTGGAAATTTCTCCTGATTTTCTATATATGGTTTCTGGAGCCTGGCTTTCCAAACTTCCATGGTGTGAATTATTCCTTTTTAAATCTAAAATGTACTTGAGATATTTCTGAAAAGTATTCTTAATATAGATCGTGTTTAATTGAAGATGGTGCTGGGGTTCAAATGCATTCTCCTGAACTGTCATCAGGGACCTGAAACAGCAGGCAGTAACCTGCCTTCCTTTCAGCTCAGCACCTATCAAAGCTACTGGCTCTATTTGTTGTAATCCTAGCCCATTGGAGAGAAGCCGCTCCAGACTGATGTGTCAATCACATATAGCACAGTTTTGACCTACCCTTTCCATGTAGTCATATCATTGCGGTTTCCTTTTAAAAATGTCCAGCACATCTATTTTTAACCCTCCCTTTCTTGAACCTCCCTAATGTACTTCGTGGACAAAAGCATACGACAACATACTTCCTCATTTATAGAGACATTGTGTTTATTCTCAAAGGTCATTTGTCAGCAAGGTGTTTGAAATGATACTGTTTCCCCCCAAAACAAGGCTATGCTATTGTTGCTTAGTCTCCCTCAGTCGTCTTCAGGTTTTTATCCTTACGGTTTACCATAACACCTGCCGGGTACATAGTAGGTACGAAGTAAAATTTGTGGCATGAATGACTGAATGTAATGCTCACACTGCAAAACCTAATCACAAGGTAGAAAACCACTGCTACAGGAAAACGTTTTCAAAGTTCTACTTTGGGAGGATGCCAGCTACAGACTTTTCTGTGACACCCTGGACGTCAGAGCCCTTACCGATTTCCCACACAAGAGAGCGAAGTGCCACGGGCTCCGGTCCGTCTGCCTGCCTGGGAGCCTCTCAGGCCTGGCTCGGCCGGCTCTCCTCCCTCTTTCCTTCGGCTGGCTCCATCAGTTGGTGAACTTTCCTGCTTCCTGGCCCTTTATGTGGTTTTGCCTGTTTTTATTTGAACTACTATTCCTGAAATAAAGGGAAAATTGTATTTCTTGAGAGATTTTCTTCTTTGTTTCTTCTTCCTTCCTGTGCTAATAAGAAAATAAAGTGTATCAAATATTTAAAAATAAGGAAAACGTCACAAAAAAGCCCCTACACTCCCTTCTATATTTACTCTTTATCTTTTCTTTTCTGGTTGTTTACAACAAGGATGTAGTGTTCTATATAAACTCTAAAACACAGAGGTATTTTTACTCTCCAAGGACAATTAAAAGCGTTTTCTACTTAGAATATTTGTGGTCGGTCTGCCCTGGGCCAGAGGCCAGCAGCGGAAGGTTGAGGCTTCATGGGTCTTAGACAGAGTGTATCAGGCGACTTTGGCCAAATTGACACTGATTAAACACCACTCTGGAACTCAGTCACAGGCAAAAATGAACAACTTTTTTGTTGTTCCTGCGTCTGAGAGTTGGCTGAGGCTCAGCTGATTGAGACTGGGCTTGGCAGCAGACTGAAGATGAGGTTTAGATCTGCCTCACATGCGTCTCATTCTTCTGGGATCACTGGACCACGCCCGGCATGTTCTTCTCATGCCCATGGCAGAGCACAAGAGGACAGACCTAGATGCATAAACACATGTCCAGCCTCTGCTTGTTAATATTCCATTGGCTAAAGAAAGTCATATGGCCTGGGCCCCAAGTCTACACCAGGAAGTAAACCCCCCATCACACAGGAGGGATTGTAACGTCATACGGCAAAGCGTGTGTACAAAGAAGGGAGCAGAATTGAGAACGACAAAGCAGACTCTCATCTCAGACTAGATGGCACGTGTGTGCACGCCTCAGGGAAGCTTATGATTGGGCGCTGTCTGAACCTAGAATTCTTTAAATAGCTGTTTCGTATTTTTTTAGTGGAAGCAGAGAGAAATGGATGTCTATTGGAACAAACTGTGCAAAGAAACATTTATTCAGTAATTTACTTTGACGTGCCAAGCCACTGTCAATATTTTGAAAAACAGAAAAGACAAAAATAATGCAATAGTTAGGAGTGCACATTCCGAGCCAGATTGCCTGGATTGCAAACACCAGCTCCGTTCCTCACTAGCTGAGTGATCTCAGCAAAGTCATTTAAACTCAGCTTAGATATAGTTATGATGAATATGGTTGCTGTTTTCTCGCTGGCTTCCTTTTTCTATATGCCAAGCCAGATAACTTCTTAGGAGGCAAAGAATTTAAAGTGTAGGCACTGAAAGAAATTGCACTTCCATAAAGTTGCATCATTCCATTTTTGGAATTTCAGCTGACGGCAAATGACTTTTTAACTGCCTACAACTTTGTTCATTAAAAATACACTCAGTAGAGCGAGGCCTTCAGTAGAGAGGGGGGTTTACTTGAGGACATTATAAGCTTTCAGTAGAAGGTGGATTTACCATTTGACCATTTATTTCAGTGTTCTTTTAGCGCCATTACAGATGGACCCCTCTTGCAGCTCTTGGTGTGACTTTCCTCTGAGCCTCGCTGTGATTGTCCTGGTCCCAGATAAGGAAAGAGAGCAGAATTGGGTTAAGGCACTGATCAGCCAGGGTGGGTACTGACCACCCACCCATGAGAGGGTTTGCAGTATCACCGGTCAGACAGAAGTGCACTCTATTGAGCCAGAAGGTGCTTGGAGTGGGAGCTGAGATTGCAAAAGGCACATTTGAATAACAAAGCTGAATTCTCCTACAAGGAAAGAGAGTTTGGTTAGCCTGGGACTTTAATGTGTGTGTGTGTGTGTGTGTGTGTGTGTGTGTGTGTGTGTGTGTGTGACATGAAGGTGGGGGACCAGGGCTGAATTGTGAGGGACAATAGAGGCTGAGCTCACTCTCGGTGGAAGGACCGTGGAGACTATAGCGTTCTCTCCTCTAAAATGTGGTTACGTAATTAAATATAGTTGAAAGCCACACCGATTTTTTAAGCCTTTTTCAGTCACCCACGTGTCTTTGTTTATTCCTGCTAAGTGACTTACTTTCCCCGTTTTCAGGGCAGTCCTGCGGATTTGACCGTGGGCTGAGGGGGAATGATGCCATAGAAGGTGTGGCAAGTGCATCATCAAACGCTTACCAAACTGCTATTGTGTCCTAGATGTTCTTCAATACACTAAAGAGAAAAAATAAAAGTAAACCATTCCTGTTTTCAGCAAACTAACAGTTTAACAGCAGAGTTTATCATGTAAACCAGTTGCTTCATACAACCCGACAAATTGATCATTTACTGAAGACTTAGCTCAAAGTACTCATCTCTACTGCAGTTCCTGCTAGGAAGGCCATCAGGAAGACGTGATCCCAGGTTTGACCTGAGAGCTGGGCCTGGGTACTTGGAGGCTCCCCACCCCTCCTCTCTGCTTGGAATGTGTGCTCTGCTGGCCTTCTCTGCACCAGGAGCTGCCCAAGGACACAGCCTTGAGATAGGAATGTGGTGATGAGACTGGGTACATGACTGAACCCTGTAGGGTCTCTGTATAAACTTTCAAGGTACCGGCGGGTAGGTGTGGAAAATGTCTTGTGGCGTCTTAAGACAAGCAGTGTAATAAATTCCCTTGCTTATGGCACCTGTCACCCACCCAGTCTGGACTGGTCTGCTATTTTCTTCAGTCTCTCCTTGCGCTCCACATATTGGGGCTGGTTTCAGATTATACCCGGGAAGCTTTCAAGGAGGTTGCAAAGCAACAACTTTTTTCAGATTCTGATAATCACCTAGACAACCCAACCATACCTGGCTGGTCAGTGCCTTGACTTCCACGCCTCCTGTGATCCTGTCTTCCTCATCACCCACTTTCAAGGTCACACCCTAACCCTGGTCTATGGCATAGTGGTCTCACCCCAAATTGTCAAGTTCAAGCATCCCATGTGGAACCATCACTTCCTGCCTTTTAGCTCACTTTCCCTGGTTTCCCACTTCATTTGTCCGTGACCCTAGCAGGACCTTTGCTCCGTTGGCCATCCCTCTCTGCCACTTCTCTCAGTTCTTCCTCCCCACCTCACACCACATCCTCATCTCTCCTTGTCTAGCTTCGAGTCAGTAGCCTTCAGTCACTCTTATGCATACACCCTCACCTCCCCTGCTCTTCTTTTACCTGACCAGACTCACCTTGTGAAACATAACTCTACTTCATGTCATGACTGGATCAAATAACTGACTGTGGCTGAGAGAAATACCCAGCTTGGCCTACTGGTCTCTAGATTTATGACCACAGGTCTCAGGTGAGCACTCAGTGCTGCGGGGCAAGCCCACGATATTTCTCTAGTACATTCATTTTACCTTCTAGTATCTTCTCTCTGAGGTGATGATTTCACACTTCATTCTCTCTTTCTAAACATCTAGTACTTATCCTTACTTTCTGCTGATGACAGAAGTACTCTCCCTCTCCCCATCACCAAATCTGCCTATGTCTTCACCCCTTTCTGCTTTCTCTCTAGTGTCCGTAGATGAGCTCTCCTTGCTTTCCCCCGCAGCCAGCTGCTTCACTGAGGCTCTGCTTCTTCCATTCCCTCTATTTTCTGGCATTCTCTGCCCCTGCAATACCCATTTGCTTCGTCAATATTTTTTTCCTACTGTATCATTCCCATCAGTTTGTAAGTGTGGTGTCATAGTTTTCACCTTTAAGCGAAAAATCCTTTCTTGACTTACTTTCCCTTTCTGCTATCACTCTGTTTCTATGCTTCTTGACAGTACAATTCCTCAAAAAAGTTGCCTAGACTTGGTGTATCTATTTCTTTTCCTCTCATTTCTCTTTTTAAAAATGTACTTTAAATACTATTTTCTTTTAATTTTAAGTTGCATTTATATTTCACTTATACTTTAAATTATAATTATATGTTTGATGTATGTACCTTAACTTTTACAAATCTTTTCTGAACAATATATAATTTTTACTATCAAACATAGCTTAATTTAATGAAAAAAATTTCTATTTTAGGTCTGTATTTCCAGCTTGCTCGGGGGAAGGGCATACCTCATTGAATCACTTGATCAATCTCTTTGAAAAAGCTACATGCTATTTCATTATATGCATGTGCCATGTTGAGCATTTTCTTGTTGTTAGGCATTTTGGCAGTTTCTACATTTTTAAATAAACAATAAGGATGTCATGAATGTCTTTGTGCAAATTGAAGTTCATATGTGTAATTATTGGGTCAGAGATTATCTACATTACATGTTAAAGTCCTTCCGTTTATGTTCCTGGGGCTTTGTTTAGAAGCCTTGTAGAACAGAACTGCTCCAAGCCGAAGGGTCAGTATGAGAACAGAAAACTGTGGGCTGCTGGATATCCTTCTTGAATGAGGTTTTCCTTACCCTTTCCCTACCTCGTTTGGTGCTAGTGCTCTTTGGAGAGAAGGCTATGCTGAGATGAAGAATATTTCAAAGATTATTTTGGGGGGCTCCTGGGAACAAAAGGGGTTCTACTTTATAGTCTTATTGCATTGGTGATGTGAGGACCCAGTGAAGCAAGATGAGTCTGTGTGTTGATTCAGTGGCTAGAGCATCACTGGCTCAGTTTAGGATCCGCACTTGGGGTCCAGACAGTGGAGGGGAAAGTGATGGGCGCCTGTCACCCGCGTGGAAGCCTACATAGAACTGGATGGGTTCTCTGGCCTTCCTTTGTTGAACAGAACTCGAGAACCTAATTGGTGAGAGGGGTGTCTGGGAGCCTAAGCTGATCTGTAAAATAAAGAGCCTTTCTAGGTAGGGCAAGGGAGGGCAGAGAGGAGAGCCGGACTGGAAGAGGCATGGGAGAGACCATGGGGAGGCTGTTGTGTTTGGGAAAGTTGCAGGAGAGATGGAGAAAGAAGATAAGTTTTTCCCTATCTTGTGAATGTTTCTAAGAGGCTGCAAAAAAGATCTAAATTGCTTTAATTGTTCATCAATTGTTAGACTCTTGTGTTTTTAGGTAAGACATCATACTGTGGCTGGCTTCCAGGCAGAGTAAATTGGCCTGGATTCATATACCATTATGATCAGAAATATTTATCCTGGAGACTTTCAATGGGGCAGACGTTCAAGCAGTGGCTGTGTTGTTATTGTCTTTGGGACTTAATTGTACCTTCAGGTTGATGAGATCTGGGGAAACGTGGGTTTACTTGCAACTGCTGACATTTGCACACTGTTAAGAAAGGTGTGGACATCGTACCAATGAAAGAGTATATTCTGTGTTTCCAATTTACATTATATCACAAGTCACACTATTTTTTTTAACTACATGTTTTATTCATTTTGATGAATACATATATTTATGAATGCCAAGAAAAATAGCAGTCGTGTTATATCAGGTTTTAATTAAAAGTCAGCTAATAGCACAATATTTAGAATTATGATCTACTTGACCAGGTAGAGTTCTGAAAGCTTGAGGAAAAATTAATAGGGTTAAAAAATAGCGCTGAATAAACAGGCTGAGCCAGACACTTAATTATTTTACTGATGACAGTTAATTATAATTATATATTTTTAAAAGAAGCATCTTGATAAATGCTTATTTAATTTGCCTTCATGGGAATAAGACTTTCTTTTTAAGTAGGAATGAAGATGTATTAAAAGAGTGACATAGTGCGTCAAGATCTGGTAGTGAATTAACAATCAAAAGTGGGAATTTTGGAATTTCATAAATATATCCTGTTTATTGTGCCTCAGTGACATTATCTGTATTTGAAATGATGGGATGCAAATAAACCCAAGGCATGATTAGCGTTTTAAGTCCTGAACCACAGACCAGAGTGACTTGTTTTTTTCTGAGATGCAAATGAGAACAGCAAGCCCTTAGGCCTTCCGTCACCTTGTGTGTCCAAATCACCTGAATGAGCTGTGAAGAGTCTGCTTTGAATACCTTGGAACAACTGGTTTCTGAAATGTCACGATTGGACATTTCATGGTGTCACTTAATGTGAAATAAAACACGAAGGGATTTCAGGGGAAGCCTGTCTGTCTGTGGATGTGACGGCAGGCCTCGCTCAGCTGTGCGGTAGGTGAAGGCCCAGGGCCTTCATGGTCTACCCTTTCATGCTGCACCTGTCAGCCACTCTCAACCATTCCCACTCAGAAATGCATGCTCCTGGATTCACCTTTGGTTAAACTCGGCAGGTATTTATTATTGCTTTCAATTCTGCTTGGAAAGAGAGCATTAAACATATTTAATTCAAAAGTATACATGAATTCTATGGAGGACTGTAATGAAATTGGGTACATGGGCCAGGCATCCAAGAATGCACAAATAGATTTGGAGACAAGATCTTGAAACATGAAAGAGTCAAATAATAAAAAAGTTTTTATATGGTTGAACGGGAAAATGACGTTATGTGTGAATGTTTATAGGAATCCAGAGCAAGGAGAAAGTGCTCTGGTTGGAGGTGGTTATGAAAGGTTACTGTGCATTTGACTGGAGTGCTAAAGCTTGGGCGGGGTTTCTGTCGGGAGCGAGGAAGGGGCGTGGCTTGTAGGGATGGGGCACGATATGTGAGCAGAGCTAATAAGGCAGGCGTCTTCGGATGCACAGTAGGAACAGCTAATGATATACATACATCTATGTTAATGTGCTTCTGAAATGATTTTACAGCAGATGTTGTGCTCTTGAGTTTGTTTTTTGTTCAGTAGTGATCACGAGGGTGGAAATGACATGCCAGAAGGAAAGGGAGGCGATCCCAATAATGTGAAGAGCAGTTTTCTGGCAGTGTGGAGGTCTGCATGTTTGTCCCCGTGCCGTTGCTTCGTTTTCATTGTAGTGACTTAGGACGTGTCATTTTATTTCTCCTCATCTGTTAGATGATGTTGTCAGGCAGGATGCTTTCGAGGTCCCTTCCAGCTCTGGGACTTTATGACTTGGTTTATAATAGGCCATGGAAAGGGGTTTCTGGCCCAAAGAATCATTAGTCACCTTTTAATTTGTGCTGTCCAAGTGACCTCTTATTATGTGTGTTCAAGAAAGACCTGCTCCTCTCACCCTCCAGAAAGGTAGTAGATGTCCTGGAGGACATAGCATTTTGCCCTTTCAGCCTAACTGGACTGTTAAGTTTAGCAAGCTGATGTAAGATTTCCCTTTCGGTTACTCTGCAAGAGGAATGAGGTTACTTTTACTCTCTTTATAAGGGAACCCTTTGAGAATAAAACAGCTTTAATGTTTCATAGGGTCAAACAATTTTGAAAAGCCCAGAGTGCATTATTCTTATCATGGCTTAGCAGGTGTCCCAGAGTCCGAAGACTCTCTAAATATTTAATGTGAAGCTGGAGAAGACTGGTCTGTTTTTCCTCTTGGACCAGTGACATCCATAGTATTTATTAAGAAATGTATGTGTATTCAGATTTACAAAGCTTTATTACCTAAATTCGGTTCTGCTGTCAGCATCAGAAACATTTATTGATTGCCCACTGTTTCTCTGGCATTGCATTATGCATTAGGGATCCTGCGTATTAAGGTCTTTTTTTTTCTCAAGGACTCAGAAATCATTCTTTTTAGCTTAGAAATAGGAACTGGAACTGTGGAATAATAGTAAAACCAATGACCCAATAGGTCATTGCAAGGTTGATATTCTTTTATCATCATTTGATATATTGTATTCATCTACATATATGCAATTATCTCATTATATATTCAGTTTATTCTCCTGTTATTTAAATGTGGCAGCTGTAACTTGGATATCAACCACCTGCTGTGTTGTACACATCTCTAAAAAGCTTTATTCTACAATCTGGAATATATCTAAAAATATTCAGAAGTAACTATATCATCATTAACCTGTCATATATAGTGACAGCCTCACAGAAATGTAAAATGAAAGCAAAGTAATGAATTGTGAGGTAGCAGCCCTAAATTAGTCCCTAATTCTGCATCTGACCTGGGAGTTCTGCCTGGAGGCAGGCGGGGAAGAAGCTGGTCATCATTTCTCTTGCATAAGTCTTTGTGCAGCCACACAAAGTGCGGTGCTGTGATGAAATTGTGTCTCATCAGTTAGTAGCTTCCATCAGAACGAGGACAAACACCGAGGGATGTGCTTCTTCCTCAGGGGAGGGTGCAGTGTGGAAATGAATGAGTCGCATGTTTTCTATTATAAGTACACAGGGGACGTAACTATAAGTACCAAGGCTATCTTTAAAACCAGTGATACTAAAATTAAAAGGAATCATTCTTCTATGGCCCAATGATGAGTATGCCACCAGCCAGATTCAATTGTCCTTTTTTTTTTTTTTACAGTTCTTATATCCTTATTGAAATCACTTGTTTTGAGGCTTTCAACACTGTTGGCCATTCTTCCTTTTTTTAAAACAAAATTTCTCCCTTTCTTAAAGTAAATGCTCATTAATAACATTAGAACATACAACTGAAAAAGAAAAGAAGATAGTGACCCGTAATGTTACCACTCGAAGCAAGTGACACTCTTAACAATATAGTATGTAGCCTGATCTTTTCTTTCCAAGCACATACATTTAAAAAGGGGATCATGCTATGCATAGTGTTTTAAAACTACTTTTCTCTTTAAACATGTTATTACCATTTTTTTTGTGATCAAATATTTGTAACTGGTATGAGTAACCACAAATCAGATCTGTGCAGAAAAGGAGAATATTTCATAACTGCATGGGTTCTCCTGGATGCTAAATCTCCTCCTTCCCTTCCTTCCTTCCCAGCATCAAAAACTTACTGAGTATTCAAGTTATTCTTTTTTTAAAAATTACTTTATTGTTCTTCAATTACAGTTTGAAATTTCCCCTCACCACTCTCCCCCCATCCCAGCCAATCCCACCCCCCTCCCTCGCTCCCACCTTCCCCTTGGTTATGTCCATGTGTCCTTTATAGTGTTTCCTGGAAACCCTTCCCCCCACCATTCCCTCCCCCTTTCCCTCTGGCCATTGTTAGATTGTTCTTCATTTCAATGTCTCTGGTTGTATTTT
>VMDR010027013.1:0-13765 GCA_007922815.1 Macrotus californicus
ACTGTTGTGTCACCATCAGCACCCTCCGTCTCTGGAACTTTTTTATCCTCTCAAATTGAAATGTCACAGACATTAAATACCAACCCCCAATTTCCAATTTCTTCCTCCACGCAGTCCCTAGCAACCATCATTTTCTGGCTCCATGAACTTGACTACTATAGGTACCTCGTATGAGTGGAATCACACAGTATTTGTCTTTTTGTGACCAGCTTTTTTTCACTTAGTATAATGTCTTCAAGGTCCATCTATATTGTAGCATGTGTCAGAATTTTTAGAAACACAAATTCTGTAACAAATTTAAGCTAAATTCTCCAACAAAACATATCCTAAAATATACATTTCTATTTTCTTTTCTAGTAGATTCTTCTTCTGTTAAAATACTATTACCTTTCACAAAATTCTGTAGTGAAAGGTCTTATCTACAAGAACGAAACTAGAATTATGGCTTTCCCTTCAGCAATTTAAAGGACTGGCTTGATTATACATTTATTCGCTGTTCAAACTTTGAATGCCTACTATGTGCCAGGCACTGTGGTAGGCAGAAAGAGCAGAAATGAAGAGAGAAGGGTGGGAGGAAAGGGACAGGGAGGGGTGGGGGGCAGAGAGAGAGAATGCGCTCCACAGTCAGGCCCAGGAAGTCTGTGTGGGGGCCACGGAGCAGAATGGTCTAAATCTTACACAAGTTTTTTTCTCAAGACAGTGGGGAATTGAATTAAAACATTCAAGCTGAAATATCAAAATAAATCCCCATTTACATATGACAAATAAAATTAGGTATCCAATAAGTTTGGTAACATGAAGAGCTGAGTAGTGTTGATGAGACCATGTGGCTTGGTGCCCGTTTCTTTTTTACCTGGTACAATAAGGCAAACACTGGCTGGCTCACTGGCTGCTGGGCCTCTAGGGTGTGTGAGCGTCAATGAACTTTCAAGTTCCATACAAGCTCCTGTCACAGATATTTTGTTCTAATATCCTGGAGTGGGTATTGGCATACTTTTTCTATCAAGGGCTTGATGGTAAAAATTTTGGGCTTTGTGGATGGTAACATAGGTCTCTTGTCATAACCACCTACATTTGCCTTGGTAGTGTGAAAGCAGCCAGCCAGTAACATACCTGTTAATGAATGTTTGTGGCTGTGTTCCAATCAGATTTTACCTATGAACAGTGAAGATGTGAATTTCATTTCATCTGATTTTCAGGTGTCATGAAGTAGTTACCTTCTTTCTGATTATTTAAAACTGATAAGAACAGATACTACACTTGATCTTAGCCAAAAGGTCGAGAAGTGACCTTCTGATTATTTTAGTCTATTAAAGAATGTAAAAATATTCTTAGTGTGCTGGTTACAAAAAAATAGGTGGAGGGTCATATTTGGCCTGTGGGCCAGAATTTGCTGACCCAGGTTCTAGAGTTTAAAAACTTGCAAGCCTCTTTAAAGACACATGATTTAAGGAATAAGAGAACAAGGATAGAAGCATTACAGGATTTGGGGTCCAACTTGGATCTGAACCTAGGCTTTGTCACTTACTAGATGTATAATACAGGACAAGTCACTTTACATGTGTAAACCCCAATTTATTCTGTAAAAGGGGGATAATATCCATAGCACAGGGGTTGGTGTGAGTATATTAACAAGATGCTAAATGTTGTGTAAACTGTCAAGCTGTTTTTAAAGATTTAGGCATTCATTATAAAGTTAAAAATATACATTAAAAAAGGTATGAATTTATCCCCTATGAGGTTTCCTTGCCAAACTTGGGGACACATGCATTTTCAACTCCAAAGTACAGGGAAGAAAAGTGAAGTAATTTGCACCAAGACAGATGCTCTGGATTCCACTTTTTCCTGAGCACTTAACATTGTACGATGTTATTATGCCACTCAGTCAATGACTTACTTCTTTCACCTTCTGATTATATTCTGTTCTTAATAGCTCTGCTTTGTCATTTTTGTTCCCTCCTCTTAATCCTCATGTAAAGAGCAACCATTTTTTATATAAAATCACAAGAACAAAATAGTGGCTGAAGCACCACTCATGACAGATGACAGAAAAGAGTGTTTGCTTCTGGTTGCTATCATAGGCCTATTTCCCATTTATTCAATTTCAAACCAAGTTAATCCTGACAGACTTAGAAACCCTTACAATATTAAAATGAATGATTTCTTTATACAGTCAGCTTGAAAATATTAAAATATAAATGCCAATGAACAGTAAAGGGATTGTGGGCAAATAAGTTACTCTTTAATATTCAGATACAAACTAAAGGCAACTCAGAATCCTTATTGAACATTTCTCATCATCTTACTCTATCTATTAAGAAATTCATTAACTATTGGTGACCACTTCACAATATATTTTATGATATATATTATACTTATGTTGAATCATTTTGTTGTATATCTGAAACTATTGTAATGCTGTATGTCAAGTATATCTCAATTATTTTTTAAAAAAGAAATTTCTTATGTCTGTTTTACAAAAATACTGAAAAACTACCAAGTTGACTGACATGAACAGATCCAGTGAGTTCTAGAACTGTCTTATCTCCTAAAAGCAAGACTGATGTAAGAGTGTGTCACCTCTGAGCTGAATGCGTGGGCAAATGGTCAGCAGAGCTTCAGTGCTGGTCCGTGCTCCTGTCCAGACTGAGGCTCACATAGCAGAGAGCAGTGTGCTAGCCTGTACTCTTCTCAGAGATATACCCCGGCCTCAGTGCCTGCGCCAAGTCTGCATGCATGCACGGGTGGGAAGACTGGGCTCCTTCCACAGGAGACCTTCTGAGTCTATCAGCAGAGTGAATAAATGTCAGGCTACGTCTACCTGCCACTACCCTGGATTCTAACCCTAAACTATCACTTCAAATACATATCTATGATACTTATATTTTAAAATAATGTATCTATAATGAAAACATAGCCTTTTAATAGTCAAGTAATGAATATCAAGAATATCAAATAGTAGGTAAAAACAAGCAATTTGCCAAACCTTGGCATTTTCTCAGCAGCACACACTAAGGTGGTTTGAATGACAGTGTTTTAGAACAGCACATCCTTGTACTTGGCTGGACTTAAATGAAGAACAATGACATTTTCATTGCAAAGGCTTCTGGGCCAATGACTCTTGATCCAGCAGTCTGGTACTCCTGGACACTATGTAGGATGGCCTGGATGTTTTCTGGCTCACAATCTCATCTCGTTCATATGACTAAATTTGACCACAGCGAATTGTAACCATTCCCTCGTATTTCTTCCAATGTTTTTAATAAGACTATATTCAGCCCAGATTCATTTAAGGAATTATAACAATACTAGTATTATTAGCTATTATTTATTAGGTGCTGTAGGGAAAATGGAGTCAGTCAGCCTCCCTCACCCAGATATCTGGGGAACTGGAACTTAGCAGTGTTTCTATAGCTGTATTTAAGGGCCTGCATGTACACAATCAAGGTCTGTTACATAACAAGTGGTAGTCTATTTGGCACCCAGCCAGCTTTGTGTGCACTTAGTGTACGAGGGATTCGGGACTTTCTGTGGTGCAACTCACGGCCTGTGGCACACGTGTACTGCCCTACCCCAGAATAAAGGCATGTGGAACATCCCAAGGGCTCCACGTATTTTTTTTTCATCTGCCCAAATCCTGTGTGAACCTGCCTGGCCTTGAAAGGCTGCAGGACAGTGCTGTCTATAAGCCAGATACTATACTAACACTTTCTAGGTATCTCGTAAATGGTGAGTACAGCTAATACCCAGTGGATGACTCTTATGTGCTAATCACCTTTATTTAATTTCTACAACCACCCGCCCCATGAGGGACGTACTATTCTTCTCCTTTTCGAGATGCTGATTATGAGTGCCCAAGGTCACACACATGGAAGATAATGAGCAGGGATATAAAGTTGAGAGGTGTGACTCCAGATTTGGTGCTCTTTTTCACTGTGTTTCAACCTCTCATACCATGACCTATAGAGCGTGGCAATAAAACTGATTTCAAGGTGGCTAGAGGAAGATAATAATCTTAAAAAAAAATCAAGCCTAAGCAATCCATCAAAGGGTCGCAACCACCTGGCCTGTTATTTAACTTGGATGTGATCATGCCCTTCAATTTAATAGCTGTGACTCAGAAGCCTTCCTTTGACATTACCTAAATAGGACAGCGCTACTGAACAGTAAGTACCCTGATGGTCTCAAACAACTCACACAGTTTCTAAAGTTCTGGAGGAGCTGTGGATGGAGAGAATCTAGTTTGTGGTTTTTTAGAGATTATCTTCTCCATAGTTTCCCACCTAACAAACAGTGTCTTTGATGACATTGAGCTCATTTTACAGTGAGACAGTAATGACTTCAGTGGATCTTAAGACTCTTAAGACAACAAAAAAGAACCCCTAAGTGTAAGTAGAAAAAGAACAGAGAGCTACAGCACTTCATTTACCTGTTTGGATTTCTTCACTCCAAATTTTCTATGAGGATTTCTGTTTTTAAACTCATCACTGTCAATATAGCTGATTGAGAAAGAAGCTGAACAAGTCCCAGGTGAGACTGCACCATAGCAACAGGCTTGCCATGAATTCTTCCGGGAGCAGAATTTCACAGAAGTATTTGATTGCCTATTCACACGCTTGATTACAACACACCGAGCTGTGAAACTAAATTGTATGCCATTAGTGCATCGAAGGAACTTTAAAAAAAACTACCCTGTGAAGGTATTTTTTTACACATATGTTCACATTGAGATGTTTTAATTGTATGTAGCCCATTTCCCTTTTATTGAGGAAACAAGAGATGTATCTTTAAACTATTTCAGAACTTGCCAATGTCATTGTAGTAACGTAGTACATAAGGTGCTGCCTTTTATCACAGATGGATATTGATTCTTTATTCTGGTTCATAAATATGTGCTCAATTCTCCATTGTGATTGTGACAATACAAATGTACAGTCCTTTGAATTTGATCAGGAGAATTAAAGTACCTTGAGTTAGATACACAATGGCCAAACTAACTACAGAAAAACAACCTGAAGTTAAAACAATCTCAATCTCAAAGTAGATCATACTTGGACTTGGCCTATCGCTCAGTTGAGGAAACATATTGATAACAAAAATTGACTGCGAAGAAAAAAAGGAGTTTATGTCTACAGATTATCACAAAAAGTCAGCTTCCTACAAATTATGTCATGACCAAAAGACCAGGTGAAGATACAGATGGCAGGGGCAAAATCTATCAGAATCATCAGAAAATCAGCTCAAAGTAAATACAGATGAATGTGAATTATTAACATCCATCTTCATGTCTATATATAATACATTTAACCAACTTTTCCCATATTTGGCTATAAATGGTGCTAGGGACAGAGGAGAACATTTAACAAATAAATAAAAGGGCAGAAGAGCATTCACAAGGAATTATTTTTATACAGCCAATTCTGTTATTTATACTATTAGAGACACCCAATGGTGGAGATCTAATGCAAATTATTTACATTTGATTTGTTATGCATGATGCAGCAGACTTGCCTTTCTAATTATGTTTTGGTCTATTATAAAGTCAGTTTGCATGCCCTTAGTGAACACTTGCTGCATGGAAAAAGCAGTGTTTCAGAAGTCTGCTGGCAGGAGGACAGCTGGCTCACAATTACAAAGCCACCAGACATGCTCCAGAGAAGAAAAAGTGGCTGAACATTCTCAAACCTTAATTACTTTATAAGCACTTAAAGTTTATATAAGATTGGCAAAAATAATTTCTTTCCTTTATCCCATTTTTGCTGATGTTGCATGTGGCCTTCTTAGGGAAGCTCTTTGAACTACCTAGAGGAAAATTAGGAATTACCATTTCACTAAATAAGCATGTACTTATATTTAGCTGATCAGATATGGTTTTTAAGAGACAATTTCCTTAATCTATTCATACAATTACAATATTTAAGACTATTTCAAGCAAGCAAACAGAAAATAATAATACAAGGAAACATTCAGTGATGCAAATATTATGTAGTGGACACCTGTTGCTTTTGCCTCCTCTCATGTTTTTACTCATCTTCTAGATATGGCATTCACATTTTTCTGCAGGCAGACCTACCTTCACTATTCTTGGACAATATGTGTTTGGTATATCGAATAGTGTTGGTCAAGGTACAGAGCTAGGTGGACACTGGAGTCATCTGAGAGTCTCATGGTGAAGGCGATTTGGAGAAGTGACTATGAACTAGGATTGAAACTTCAGTGAATAAGACTGAGCAGCCAGAAGGCTGCTGAAAGACAGCAATGAAGAAAAGGCATGGAAGTGGCAAAGCAGCAGGGACTTGTGCAGGTGTGCATGTGGAAATGACCGGGGAGGCAGAAGAATTGTGACCTTGTATCGTGAGTTCTAAAAAACCAGAGGTTAAGACAATAACTAGATGTCCCTAGAGTAAGTTTCTAGGGGTGTGGAGTCTCCTCAGGGGATAGCCAGACTGCTATCAAGGCACGAAGAAGAGAAGATATGAGGATGTCGAGGACGTGGGGTAGTAACTGACCATCAAGCAGGAATTCCAGGGGATATGGGAGAAGAGTTTGGTAGGGAGCAGGGAGAGGATGGGAGTCAGACTGGACAAAAGGAAAAACAGAAGGATAGGGATAGGAAATTGGCAGCTAACAGGATAACCAGACAGGCATGGAGTTCTGGTGATAAAATAAAGACAATGTGAGGTACGAGAAATTGAATCTCTACAGAAGTAGGGCATAAACTTGTGGACTGTCAAAGGGAGGGGGATGTGGCCAGCTGAGCATTGCTATTCTGTTGAGCTCCAGGTTTTAGAGGGTCTTAGGCCTCATGGGGTGAACTGGCAGACACATGTTCCTCCTTGTGACAGATGTTACATCCAGCGTGCAGGCAGTCACAACCTAGCACAGTTAGGAGAGCCCCGTTCCACAGCATGATCAGGCAAATGCTTGCAGATTACTAGACTTTGGAGCCAAGAGAAAAACCCTACTCTTAATATTCCTATATGGCAGCCCCAGTCAGCAGTGCCTTTCTGACTCCCAGTTTTACTTAATGTACCCAGACTGTATCCTGCGGAGATTACCAAAGGCATCACCACTAGAAGGAAGTGAGAAGTCTAGGCAGAAGGAATTGGAAGAAGACAGAGGAAAGAGCAAGTGCAAAGGCCACAAAATGTGCCTAGCAGGTTCACTGAGGAGACCTGTGTAGCAGAAGGAGTGAGTGGAAGAGGGGAGAAAGACCAGGGTAGAGAGAAACCACGGGTTTGATCATGGAGGTCTTTGGAAGCCCCTACAAGAAGATTGCCATCTACTGTGAAAATGAGAAATCATGGGAAGCTTTGGGCAGAAGAGTGCTGAAATTTGATTTCCTTTTTAACAGAGAAATCTTGAGACTAGTCTGTAAATGAGAAAAGGAAGATAGAAGCAGGATGAGCAGTTAGGAGGCTTCTATGAATAAAGGTATATGGACATGGTGTTGGAGAGCAGCTGGATTCTGGATATATTTCAAGGATAGAAGCCCATGGGTCTTTTTAGTTCAAAAAAACTTTCCAACCTCAGCATAGAGGTAAGAGTAGGAAAAGAATATTCATTCTTCATGTTTTAGCTTCAATGTCATAACATGCCATTGATATTTTCCTATAATATCCATTCTTTTCCTCTAATGCACTTCTCAAAATCAATTCATATATATAAAATCTACGTTTTAAGAAATGTACTTGTTTAATGTGTCCCTCCTCCCAAGAGTATTAGTTCAACATGGTCAAAAACTATGAAAAGAGATATAGAAAGAGAACCATCATTAAATCAATTAATGAGCTAAATTCCAATGATTAGAATTGCTAAGTTTGAGCTGCAAACATTTCTAAGCTCCACTTGGGTAAGGACCATGCATTTTTAATTTTACTTCATCACTGTGTTCATTGCAGTATTTTACTAAGCATATGTTGAAAAAATGAATGTAATTATCTATCAACATATTTTGACATGAAACCACTGCCTAATAATGTCATTTAACCATAATTCATTTTTAAAACTTTATAAATAACATATTTTATTCATCAAACCCAACTCCAAGTTCCCATAGTATTTTGAACAACTTTACACATGCAAACACTGGAATCAAAGAGCTGAAATTATATTCCAGCCTCACCTTTTGCTTGCTATGCAACCTCAAAGTTCTCAGATCCTCAATTTCATCAAATATAAAACAGGGCTAATGCCACCTTCAATGTGATGTCATTGTAAAATTACAGTTAAAATGCTTAATTTGAGCTATAAAAAGCTCTGTATTTTTATCATCATAACCATCATTATGATTATTGTCAAGTTTTTACTCTTCAAATATTAGTCCTTAAAATAGGCAAGGAATATGAAATGTAAAGGAAGAGACTGGGAAATATGCCATTCAGTCTACCAAATGTTGGTGGAACAACTGGAACTGAATAGAGGCAACACACTCACTGGTCAGATCACGTGTATTTGAAGGCAGCTGAATTGCAATGGCTTTTAGAGATGATGGTTTTAAGGAATAGATTGGGAAATTTACTACACCAGAGTCACCTAAATTGCTGCTTTAACCAAATGACAGAATCACATGAACTTGCACAAAGGATATAAACAAGGTCGCACAGCACTGGCAGAGCCTGGACTTAAGCCCAGGTCTGCCAATTCCAGGTAAGGGTTTCTCAGGTGATCTTTATACTTACAATTCAGAGTACTATTTTACATCTTAAGTAAAGTCCTTATCTGACTGAAGCAGCTAAGATAATTTCAATGTCTTTTAAAGCTCTTTTGTCATATATATTTAAAGTCCTCATATGGTAAATATAAATCAAGGTAATGTTAACAGTTATTTCTACCTAAGATAGAACAAGGCAGTGAATTCCTTGAAAAAATGATTAAACACTGTCAGATAAGGCAACATATGCAATATGTGTATGAAAAATAGGCATCACATTTTTTAAATCAATAAAGCAGAGAAATTAGTAAATTTTTGACAAAAGGGAAAAATATCTAAAAGGAGAATCAAGTATTTCCTCAAAATGTTTGGTGACTCCTGGCAATTACCCAGCATAAGTCAAAATGAAATGGAAAATAAAGCAAACATTTAATAATGGCTAAATGTAAAAGTGTCACTGTATTAATTTCTTATGTCTGTTGTAACAAATTACTGTAAACTTGAGAGCTTAAAACAACAAAACTTTATTACCTCACAGTTCTAAAGACAAGAATTTTTAAATAAACTTCACTGGGCCAACATCAATGTGTCCATAGGATCACACTCCCTCTGTAGTCTCTAAAGGAGAACCCATTCCTTGCCTTTTACAGTTTCTGGTTGCTGCCAGCATTCCTTGGTATGTGGCCTCATCACTCCAGTTTCTGCCTCCAACTTCATATTTATTGCCTTCCCTCAGCGCATGTCAAATCCTACTCTGTCTCTATCATGTAAGTACGCTTATGATGGCATTTAGCCTTCACCTGGATAATCCAGGATAATATAGCCATCTCAAGATCCTTCATCACATCTGCAAAGACTCTTTTCCAAATAAAGTAACATGTCTTGGGGGTGGGCAGGATGGCTGGGGCAGGCACCATTATTATGCCTATCATAGTTTATCCTTTGGCTTCCAAAGATTCGCATCTGTCCCAAGTGCAAAATACATGAAGAACTAAACCTCATGTAAATCTCATCAGCTCAGAAGTCCAAAATCTCATCATCTAAATCAGGTATGGGTGAGACTCTGGATCCATCTTGAGGCAAAATTCCTGTCCATCTGCTGATCTGTGAAACTAGAAGTCAAGTGACCTGCTTCCAAAGAATGACAGTGAAGCATGCATAGAATTGCAGTTATGAAAACTCCATTCCAAAAGGGAGAAAAGAGAAGACAAAAAAGGTACCCAGCCCAAGTAATTTCAAAATGTAGTAGGGCAAGATTTCAGGGCCCGAGAATAATATTCTCTGGCTGAGGCACTAACTCTGAGTTATTTCTCCTTTTTCTCAAGGGGTAGCATATATTTGTACCTGAGTAGCTTTGTAGGCCTGTTCAAAAAGACTTCAGAAACAGATACGCCTTTACTTTAGAAAACTACTCCTTAGGAAAATATTTTCCCCCTTAGGAATTAGGCCTAGTTATATTCAGTAGACACTTGCACTCTCTGGAATAAAGAAGAGCCCAAGGTGATCAAATACCAGATGGCAGAATACTGGCTGGGATGGTTTTAGTAGAGCAGCAGGTAGCTAAGTCCCTGCCAGTTTGATCAATTATCATGGGAGGGGCTTCACAGCTGAGAAGTTGCTGCCCCACTTGCGTCTGCTGCTGCAGGAAGAAGGGAGCACTTTGAGAAGCACCAGTATCGCTGAACAAATGACTGCCTTTTCTCTTAACTTAGAAGCGAACAGTTTGGGGATCTCTGTCTACAGCTGTAATGGCCAAATAAAACCTGTGTCCTTGTTAATAGCTTTAATTACTTTGGTAAAGTTATCCCAAAGACCATAGGCCTGGTGAGAATTTTAACACTAAGAAAGGAAACTGTTCTTCTGCATTTAAGCCTAGCATGCAAACCTGAGTTACATAGAGAAGGATCATAAATACTTAATAGCAAAAAAAATAACAATCAAGTAATTGTATTTGTAAAATGTTATCCTAAAAAACAATGATTCATGCAAGTCACTTTGAATATATAGCTGTATTTTTTATATAAAAAAGCACAAATAAGCAGCAAAGCAACCTAATCTGTTTTCTGTTATATCTTTAAAAGGCTGGGTTGCCTACACTGTGAATTCCCCAGTAGGGCACCCTATTTGTTTCCTAGAAGTATAGGCTTTCTCTTAAAGTACTAATTTTGCAAACCTAAAGTAACCAAGTAGCCAATGAATGTTGAATACTTAAAACCTAAGTGCTGCATGAGCTTTAGAATCTACAGCTAGAGAACTCTGGTGTGAAGAGCAGTTTTGAACACTGTTTTTCACTGGAACACGGAGTGCCAGGAATTCTCCACCGGGTCTGAGAAGCAGTCCATGAGTCTGTCAAATTGTAAAGATCCCAAGCTGCCACCCTTGCTGACAGAGAAGCCAAGAGGAGGACTTGAGTTTAGCCCATCAGGGGCTCGCAGCCACGGTGGCAAAGCGCTTGTTGTGTGTTAGTTTGTCGGAAGACTCAAACCACCTCTTGAAAAATCTTTTACAGAACATTTCTGGGGTAATGAAAATGTTTGAGAGCTTGAGCGTGGTTACATAACTGTATTCATTTGTCAAAATTCATAAAACTACTTACTAAAGGATATTATTTTATTGTATATAAATAATATATCAATAAATCTGCCTTAAAATATTAATATATATTTCCATATTTTCTTTTTAAGTTGTGACATTTTAACCTACACGTGCCTTTCTTATAATTCTGGCAACACTGCTAAAGATTCACTCACTAATCCATCTTGATGCATACTATAAACAGAATTCCACATATCAGACAACATTTCTCCACATTAAGAGATTGTCCAATTTAACTTCTCTTTGGCAGTAGAATTTTTTTCCTGTGAGACCTGGAGAAGGGGGCCTCAGGAGAGTGAGGTTTTGATCCTCCACGTGTGGCAGACACCCCGGGTGTTTTCTAAGATGTTGGGACAATATTATAACCATTAGCTACATTGCCCTGAGATGAAATGCAATTTACATGAGGTTGAATCATTTAAAAACCCTTTAAAAAACCACAACCATATATATTAGGCATAATTGTAAACATTTTTCACAACTTAGATGTTTTGTTTCTATAAATTCATGTAATTTTTTAAAAGCAATGATTGAATGAAATTAAGTTTTATCAGAGTAAGCTACTATAGCTTCAATAAAATTACTGTAATTATACCAAGAACACTTTTTAATTTAAAATTTTGTTAATAAATGCAAAATATAGGCATTGGAATATTAATGTCCTTTCCAAACTAATCAACACAAAAGATTAATTACTGGGCTATGTAGTTAAATCAATCTCTACATTCTCCCTCTGCTTATTAATACATTATAAATGAGAAAAAAGTCACTGGTTTTCAATTTCAAGGTTGTCTATTTAAAATGAATTTTCTGAGGATAAAATATGTTTTCTACTCATAGATACCTAATAGGTCATTGAATTAGTCTCTGAGATTCTGTCAACACTGAACATTCAAGGCCACCCATGGCGGGGAGATGACTGGCCCTCGCCTTCCTAGGAACAGGGAGCCAACCAACAGTGACTGCAGCACCTGACATTGGGCACTAGATCACTGAAAGCATTAGCGTTTGCAGAACAAGTTCATCGACAAAATGGACCAAGTATTGCTGATCAACATATCCCAGGAGACATGAAGTCTTGTAGCAATAAATGGATAGTTGCCAGTTAGCCCTAACGAATCCTATGTAGGTCTGCATGGATGCACTAGAAGTGTCTGTGCTCCTTCCAAGAGCCCCATCTGGGAACAAAAAGTCATACTGTTCAAAGCTTTAAAGCAGATATGTGCACAGAGAGGCTAACAGCTAGGCAAATCTAATCTTAGGTGGATGAGATGAAAGGTATCTGTCTGTTGTCAAGGTACAGAAATACACCAGTCAAAAGTGTTGACATGTAACGGGGTAGAGTGTGGTTGAAACGGCAACCAAAACTTTTTGCTCCGCCTTGGAAATCACAGTTCAGAGGTACTAGTTAGGAAATTTTATGCACAGGAAGGGCAAGAGGGAAGAAAAGTATACTTAAATTCTAGCCTACTCAAATTCATCTATGTATGTGAAAGTGAGGGGGAGAAGGCAGTGGGAGAAGACACAGGTACCTACCGATTTGTCCCACTGCTGTTAGTTTTAACTTAGATCATTTGTTTTATGTGGTCAGTGCCAGGTTTTTCCACCACAAAGCTACTTCCGTCCCCTTTGTAATTAATAGCATCTTGTGAGGAGACGCTTTGAGACCATGTAAATAGATTATGCAAATATCCTGTTTCTCATCATACTATCCACTAGTTTCAATAGCCATTTGTGATTGTTGCGTGAAACAATTTTTACTTTGGTGATTGCCAAATGTGGGCCTGTCCCAACTCCATCATTTCAGGATTAATTTTCACAAGCAGACATACCAGATGACTCTGATGAAGGTGGTCAGTCTATCAGTCACATTCCATGGACTCCTGATCTGCTTTGTACTACCTGAGAGCGAGGCTGCCGAGGAAGGCTGGGCCAATCTCAGTAAGAAAGAAGCAAGTCCTATTTGCCCAAATACCAGGTCTGGTATGTATCAATTAAGCACCAACTAATTGCCAACACTCCCCACGAAAACTGTAGATGAATGAATAGTGTGGGGTGGGGGTTAATTTTCATCTCTTTTCATGGAAATATCTACGTCCAGTTACAAGGGGTGTTGTAAGTAAAACCACAGTGATATATGCCCTGGACTAACTACATCTGATGATTCAAAAAAGCCCACATCATCAAATGCATGTACTCTTCACAATATGGCAAAGATGAGCCAATGAGTTATTAGAACTAAAAAAAGATGAAACATGGATGACTTCTGAGAGGTGACTGCACCTAACTACCTGCAGTCGCAGTGTTCCCAGAGTGCCGAATCGCAGAGGGTGGGGAAGGAATCTAAATCCGATTTGGGGGGTGGCATGGGAATCCAACTAAAGCACTCATTTCTTACAGGGATGTCAATATAAAGCCATGGAGAATTTTCCCCAAAACACTGAAAAATAAGGCAATAAAATTTTAAAGGATTAAAAAGTAGAACATCCTGGGTCAAGTTTATTTTTCAGACATGAA
>VMDR010027014.1:0-13766 GCA_007922815.1 Macrotus californicus
ATAATTCAGATTATTTTGGCCTCTGCAAACAGTAATAGCGTCAATTATGAAATTGGTTTAGTACAATAATAACTTACCTTAATCAGAGACAACATAAATAACAGAGAAGCCACATCCCATACATTTCAAGCACACAGATCTCACCTAAAACCTATATCAACAGTGAATGTATTCTGTTTCAAGATGAAACATAATGTATTTTTAAAAATCTTGTATAAGAGCAACACCATTTAAGATGCAGTTAGAAGATAAAATTAACCAAATAAATTGTATGTTACATATTCCTCCTTCTTTCAACTTGTGAATATTTAATGGTGAAATATGTATAGACATACAGTGAGTTAAGGGGAAATTTTAGTTATATTTACGTGCATATCCTTGGGAATTCGTGAATGGATCTCTGTTCTTAATATTTATCTTTTTGTGAGTATTTGTGGCAAGGACCTAAGCAGATTCTGCTTTGGATTTTTTGTTGAGGGGTAGGGGGGAAGGGTTATTATGGTTTTGTCTCTTGCCATTAAGAAATAATAACTGAAAGTGATCAAAGAAATTTGAGGTTTCTTTATATCTAAAGTGGTAGGTAAGACTTAATGCTTTTATCTCTCGCCTCTCCCACACTTATTCAACACCACTAAGCGTTAGCTTGTTGGCCTAATGGTTTTGAGCTAAATAGGGTTTTCATAGTTCTGTTTGCACAATGCAGTTGTCCCTTTCTGGGGATGCTCTTTTTCCTTTCTTTTCTTGGTCAACTCAGACCCACCTTTCAATAGTCATCTCAACTCGACTTTCCGAGGGCTTTAAATATGGTCTCTGCTTGTTCCCCCAGCTTCATTTCTCTCCAGTCTCTCATGTGCATGATGTGCTCCACTTACACTGAACTTCCTTAGCTTTCTAGAACAAGTCGTCTCTTTCCTAGATATTTGAATTTGCCGTTTGCCTACAATGCTTTGTTTTTCAGCACATGTCACCATTACTTTATAATTCTGGTTATCCTGAGATTTGAAATAGATGATAGAATTGGTAAATCAGCAAAAAAGGATGAATAATTCTGTAAAATAAAAACATTAAAAATTGAGTAGCCAAACGGTCTGTTTCCTATAATACAAACATACATTTTATTGCAGGTGTAGCAAAGTCATATCCTTTGGAGCTTCTACCAGATTGGCAGCCTATTGGGGTAAAGGAGTTATGCATGTATTGCTTCTTTTCATTATAAATAATAACTCTTGGTAGATCACTGTGCATTTAATAACTGCTTAGGAGTACCTGTTGACCTAATTTGAGAAATTTCACTGGCAGTGTTGCTTTCTCTCTTTCATGACAAGAACAATTTTTAAATAAAACAGTGCCTGAAATCAGGACATTGAAACCACAGAGACCATTACGGAAGGCAAGTCCATTTTTAAACCTAACGAACTTGAAGGTGTCCCTTTGAGCAGGAAGTATTTTAATGGGAAGAAATAGCTTCATTACTTTGTCCTTTCTTTAGGAGTAAGAACTATCCTTTTAACAAGCAGCTTGCTCCGTCTCATGGGATATCATTTTGGCCTCTGAGAAGGAATGTAAGACTGTTGGTCTGATTTTAAATGCTTGTACATGGTCATCTAAATCCCTGAAGAAACTTTTAGGGTCTGGCCAAGGCTAGAGCTATTGAAAACAATAAATATGTTTCCAGAAACTCAGAGCAATAGGGAGTGAAATAATTCACCTGTAACCTTCCAAAACTTTAGTTTCCTGTTGGGAGCATGAATTTGGTCTTTTGCCTCATTTGACTATGAATTTTGAGTTGCTTCATTAAAATTTTCACTGGGTTAGGGCCAGGTTTGGGGGCAGGGGATGGAGAAGTATGAAGAATTGAAAAGGTATAGGCTGCTTATGAGGCATGTTTTTTCCTTATGCATTTGGAGTTTAATATGTTTAAGAGTTTTGGGAGAAGGAGTTGTATTACCTGCAAAGGGACAAATTCTGCCATCAAAAACATAAAATAATTGATATGCAAGTTAGTGGTAATACATACAAAAATGTTCATGTTTTTATTTACCTCTGTAGCAATTAGGTGAAGGGCTAATAGTGGAAACATTTGGTCTCACCAGCTCAACTTTGGAAGTTGAGCTGTGACTGTGCAACTTAGCCTAGTCCGGTTCCCTGTGTAAATTAAAGTACACATTCCCTAAAGAAAATCTAATAGAGATTTGTTGACAAACATGGTTACTCATTATACGTACAAATTAAGACAATTTCAGCTTGCGCATGTTTTTTCAGAACTTGAGATACCTGCATGCCAGTTATTGAGACAGAGAGAGAGAAAGAGGGTGAGAGAGAGAGGTGTTCATATGAGATTATATGTGTTCCAGGATACACTGTGTATCATCTAATAGTCATAGCAACAGTATAAAGCAACCATTTCTTATGGATGAGAAACAAGAAGACTTAGAAAGTTTAAGTAACAAGCCCAATGTCACTTTAAAAATTCCCAGGTTGCACACATTCAATTTTCAGTATCTCTTAAATATCCAATGTACAGATTCAAAGCAAGATGTAAGGTAGGAAAATTTGGTTTTCTTGATCATCTCAGTTTTTTGTGTGAGAAAGTAACCAACTTGATGGTGAAATGGTTTACAATCATTTTTTTTATTAGAAGAGTTGATTAAAAGAACGTGTTGGTGGGGTGTGTGCTATGGCTGTTTCTTCCTTGTCATGAGCTCCCTGGAAAGTGACAAGTTGCACCTCTTCTCTTTAACCCACATGGAAGAATGACAGAGACACAAAGTGTCAGCAATGTGACACACTGCTTCTGAAACCCTGTGCACAGGGTTTGCAGACAGGATCCTTCCTTAAGTTAACAGATAGGATCCTTACCAGGAGAGTGAACAGTTCGACTTGTATTTCTGTTTTCTGATCTAAGAAGCACAGGGTTTGCATAAACTCTGTAAATTTACAGAAGAAGTTAGCGAAGAAGCCCTCTGTCGCTTCCGAGTATCTGTGTAAAAACTGAATCTGACATAGCTCCTCTTACAAAGTGCGAACACAAGGGACTCATGGTCCGATGAGTATCTGAGTCAGGGAGACTGGAGACCTCTGTGTTTACTACATGACTGAGGGGAAAAAACCCTAAATCTATTGCAGGGCTTTGAAATAGCTGTTACCTAAGATCTTCTCTAGATGTGTTAAAAGAAATATATGCATTAATTATGTTCTTAACTTTTTCAATGTATCTCTTCAGCTCAGACCATTACATCTGAGCCACAAGAGCCAGCCTCCCATGGAACTCTGAACCACAGTCTCCTAGTTCACTGTTGACCTGTATCTTCATCAATTAGTACTGCAAATAACTGTTAGGAAAATAAAAGCCACAAGTGATTTTATGTCAACTATGTGTGCCATGGTAGACACCCTCATTACAAAATTTATTGTACATTTTGGCAAAGGATATTAAATTATGAGCCAACGAGAATGTCAAAGGCAACTTAAAGAAATATAATAATGCAGTGTCTTGAAGTAAGGTGAGTTACAGCAAGGAACACTGGTACCTTGTGAGGAAAAAAACATGTAAGTAGTTATAAAGAGAGGTCTTGACACAAGTTCATTCACATTTAAACAGGCCAGAAATAAAAGAATCAGGTTATTTTTGAAAGTCATTGTGAGTGAGATTGATGCTTCCAGTCTTAGGAAATCAATACTATGTCGTCTCTGTAGTACATCTTGATTTGTAATTCATACAGTCTTATGAAATGTCATAAATCTCAAGGAAAAAAAGGGTTCAGAGACTAAGGACTTTGTGTAAGAAAAACTAAAGTTAGAGAAAATGATGACTATCCCAGATATTACATTTGTTCCCTTCTCGTCTACCTATTGACTTAAACTTTGTGCTAAGAAGCCATGAGGTCTGTCAAAAGATGCCATCGGAAGTCAGGCCATGTTTGTTTCTCAGTTCATGGAAGTCTGACTTATAAGTTAGTCACTGTATGGAACTGAGAAAAGTTTGCATTTTATAAGGCAGTTTAAAAACATAAATAGATATATCATTTTAAAAATTACTGAAATATTCTAATTCTTTAATATTGTATTTCAATTCATGACCTAGGTGTTTAGCACATAAGCACCACGAAGGTAACAGGAGTTAGGTATGGACTCACTTGTTAGATGGGATTCGATGTGATGCCTTAAACTTAAATGAGAGAGAACTAGTCGATGGAACTCCTAGGGATGGGGCTGGTCTCTGTTTTCTAATATATAAAAGTGTTATCCACTTCTGCTTGAAGGAGGAGTACACAATCTAGTCTCTTCTTCTTTTTCTGAAGTCTCATTCCAAATTTGTGGCCTGTACCTGATTTGTATCTTGTTATTATACATTATTTAATACTTAGGACTCTAAGTTTTTAAAGGAAAGGGACAGTGTCTTATATTTATTTTTATTCTCTATATTGGATAGAAAAATTTAGGCATATATATTAGCCTCTCAATAAAGATATATGAAGTAGCATAGCACAACATAGTATAAATAGGGTAGAATAGAATGTTTTAGTTCTCACTCAGTAAAATCCACCTGTAAGAGTAGAAAAATAGGCTTCTTTACATTATTGTTTATAACTTTAAAAAAAAGAAAAAAAGTGGAGGTTTAGGTCCACAACATGGGTGCCCCCATCCAGCAGCAAACCTAGCATCAGACTGCTAAGTTCCATTTTTTGGTTCAGATGAGAAAACTTTTCATCCTCGAGGTCTATCTTTATTCAGACTTTCACTTTTCTTTAGCACACCATGAAATATTGTCTGATCACAATAACAGGAGTACTATACAATGTTCACTGTTACAGAATCGGCCAACTATTGCACACTTTATTGTACAAGTATGTTCCAGCTACCTACCCACCCTGCTATCTGCCAATCTGGCTTAAAAGAAATCTTAGCCATTTACAAGAAATTTTTACCTCCATTTTGTGAGAAAATAGGGTGGTTTTTTTGGTAGTGTACTGGAGCCAGTGCTCATGAGAGCCAGTGTTGCACATCTTTCCCCATTCTGTGTTCTGTGACATCACATTAATAGCATGAAATTGACCATGGTAGAAATATTTACACCATAGGAGTTGTCAAACCCTATGAATCAAGCCTCTTTTTTTTCTAATGGTCGGTTGTTAGATTTACTAGCCTACCATTGGTTTTCCTTTCCCCTTTTTTTTAAGTTTTTAAAAAAAATCCTACCTCTTCCCATTTCTATTTTTTAAACTGGTAGCTTTCAAACTACTTTTATTATAAACTAATAACTATAAATGATCATAGCATCAAATAAGCCTATCAAAGTAGAGATTTATAGATTTATTTTGAAAAACAGATATCTTAGTTTCTACTCATCTGCAGTAACTGTTAGCCAAAGGAAAAATTGCTACTTTTTAATGGTTATTAAAAATATATAGCATTTTGATGCATGTGTTTCCATACTCAGTGTCTAATGAACCTTATGCAACCTCTGAAAATTCAAAATTTAGAGGGCGTTCCTTCATATCTGGATCTGTAAGTTGGTTTCACTGAGGACTGAGCTTGTGTTATTATTTTCTACCTGCTAATCTTCACGTTTGGAGTGCTCTTCAAAGAGTGGTAGGTTGGAGAATATTATTGATAATTTTTTAGGTTGGAAGGATTAAAAAAAATTAGTTTGAAATTATAATGTGTATATTTAACCATTTATGCACATTCACTATATTTAAATGATATTTTTCTGTGTGGGCCTAGAAATTATATAGCATTTTCTCACTCACCTTTAATCTAAATAGAATTATGAAGTAAGTATGGAATTCACATGGGATGCTTTCCATTTGTTCCATTATGTATGTCAGAGTACATATGATTTATACTTTTCTCCTTAAGTCAAACAACATTAGTTTTCTTTAAACATCTGGCTGGCATCTGGGAGATTTACTCCATACACTATTAATCAGAATATCATTGTGAAGTTTGGGCAATGACTGATGTGAATAGAATATATTCATATGTAGTAAAGTTCACTTTATTGATTTAATACTACTCAGAGTCCTGAAGTGCTTTGGTTTTCAACACAATTTAAATACATTGCCAAAGCTTTATTTATTTAGTGAATTCACACAATATTTTCCTTCCAAAGTGCTATGTAGTAATGGCCACCGGGCAGGATTCTAAAAGCACTTTGTCTTCCTCTTCAGGTATTTCCACCGAGCACTCTTGTGCGCGCTAGCTCCGGTATCCAGCAGCTGTTTGGTTTAAGATTCGAGGCGCTCTCCCTTTATTCCTTGCTACATTCACCCGTCCAAATCTTGACACTTGCACTTGTCTTTGTTTTCAGAAACCTCTCTACCCCACCCCTCTCTTCTCCTCTCGCTCTCTTTCTTTCTTCACAGGAATTCTTCCAACCACCCATGAAGAAAAGTAAAAATGTAAGAATTAAATCACTGTTTAATATCTTGATAGGTCTTCTCTTTGGTTTTCATGCAACTTTCCTCTGTGCCTTACAAAAATTGTTTGTTTGCTTTGGCTCTTCTGTAAGTGTTTTTATCCTAGTATTTAAAGTCCTAAAATATAGAGAAACATATTTAAAAAGTGAGCTGAAATTAATACAAAGCTAATAGTGTTTAGTGTTTAAATTATTTTAGAAGCATTCTTTAAACCCTAGCTCCCAATTAAAGGAAGTACCGTATTTAAGCTTTCTAGTCTTGATTTCCATTGCTTTTAATATTTTTTAAATACCCCTCTGTTTTTTAGTCATTAACCCTCTCAGGGCAGGGACTGTGTTTAAACCAATGCTTAAAGAACATTGTGCCCCATGGATACAAATGGTATGTTTCTGTGGTGATCAAAATAATAATCAAACACTAACTACTTTCATTATTCTTTTCTTTTACTTGTGGTAACAAATGCTTAGAAGAAAAGGAGAGAACAAACTTTGAAATTCCTCTTTCCCATGATGGATCTCTAACATTAGGGCATGAATATGTCTATAACTTTGAAATACTGATCCTGAAGCTAGAATTAGAATTGTGAGCTCAACAACAGTACCTGTGGAACCTTCTTCTGGACAAATCCACTCCAATAGCTTAGTACCACTGGTTATCACAGCTGTCTTTGCATCACCTCAGAGCTTCTGTGAGATATCAGAGATCCATTATTGATTCTCAACTGCTTGGGAAACATGATGAAGCCTAATCCTGCTTTTAAATAGCAGTGCATACTTTTAATTTCTATGAAAATATGAAATTTGATATTACTCTGTAGTTTCTATCCCTATTTCCAAATGACTTTGCCCTGTGATGATTATGTGTTATTAGACTCTGACTGAGGTCTTCTCCAGATGTGGCTCTATGAGTCACTGGTTAAGGAATTCCTTTACAGATGTTTGGAAAGTGCTCTGGGAGTTGGTGTAATGGAAGGTGTTTACTTATATGCTGTCTCAGTAAATCAGAGACTGCTATTTCAATGTAGGAAGCCTAATGAGCCAATGGTGACTGCAAAATAAAAGCAAACTGGGTGTTTTTCATCCCACACAGAGCCATTAGGAAGAAGGCGGACCAGCTGTAGATCACGCTGAGTCAGAGCAACAGGACGACCAATTCTGCCATTTCCTACCGTTGCCTTCACAATCAAGCTTAGCTCTTAGGAGGTCACAAAGCAGTTCTGCACGCAACAGCTGTCATATATTAAAATCATTTAAATAGACACATCTCTTCTTTATGAGCAAAATTAAGACAGTCTCATGCAAAGGATTTATCTAGTAGATAACTTGGAAAGGAATCTAAATAGAGGAGAGTAGAGCCAAGGCACAAAGGAGGGATGGCCTGTGATTTTTTTCGTAGTCTCACAGCAACCTCCGTTAGCTATTTTCTGCTGGTTATGTAGGTCATTCTTATGGCTGGAGGTGTAGTGTGACGTGGTTGTTTTATTCCTCAGTTCTGAGATGCCTTTTCCTTGTACATATTGCTTTACAAAGATGGACACGTTTTCTTCTCTAATTTTACTGCTTTTCTGGACATTTCCACTTCTGAGATAGAAATACAAAGAGGAAGCACAGAGGAAGGAAAAGTGGCATGACATTTCAAAATTTATGGGGAGTTTCTTTTTGCTATACTTCACTGTCTTAAAACTCCAATTTTCTTGGAGAGGAAGGGCTCAGGTTTGTGCTGATTGAACTGGCTGAATTAATAGGAAAATTACTGAATTGGAGATATGAGAACAGACACAAACAGGAGAGGAAGAGGCTGAGACTAAAGCTCATCTCCAGTGAAAGTGTACCATGTGACTTTTAGAAAAGAAAAAGATGAAGATGTTGGGAGAAATACAAATATTTGGGGCAAGTGAAACTATTGCTCTACTCCGTTAAAACAAAGCTAGGTTGAGTGCACACGTCTGTTGTCACTCACACACACATGCACAGGCACACATATTCAGTAAGGGACTGTCAGTTTCTTCATCTCACTATTGAGAATTAAAGTTATTGCCCTGAATGGGACTTCATTGTCTAAATGCTAGAAGAAAGCAGAAATCACTCTTTTGCTAAATGGTGCATTCCCGTTCCAAGTTCACTGGTCCACTTACAAATTCCCCGTGAGAACCATGGATCTGAAAATCGGTTGGCGTGAGCAAAGGGGTATACCTTTCCTTGATCCTTGTGCTGAGCTTGTGGACAGTCATGAACTTTTCATTTTATATGATCTCATGGGTGATAGAATTGCACACCTGCTTGGCTCAAACTAAACTACATTTTTTAAAAGTCTAAATACATAACAGATGCACCCAGGGACTTCATTCTGGGAGGAATTTACTTACAAGTTCATACAGTTAACACATTCCTCACAGTCGTAATCCTATTGCTACGCCATAATGATGGTATAGATTGGGAAATTGGCATTGTGTGTTCCTCATGGAAAGGAGTCCAGTATATTTCCCACATACTTGTTAGATATGCTAAATAAAACATCCCACACATACGTTTAAAATATGAGACAGTTTTATGCATTTTATTGGAAATATAACCTAGTTAAACATTTCAAATGACAGCAACAATAGACAGGTGGTATTCTATTTTCAAACCTTTCTAGAAGGTATTGGGGTCACTAACTTTGTCAGATCACTCCTGCAACCTACCTCTGGGAAAATCTCCCTCCACTAATTAGTAAGTGAGGCTGAAGGCCCTGACATGGAAATCCCACAGAGCCTTTGCCCTCACAGCCCCTCTGAATGTGTTTGGCTCTACAGCGTCAAAACGCACAATTTACGGTGCCACGGTCCTCATTTGGGACACCAGACATCATGATCAGGGTTTCTCAAGTCTCACTTATTAGTGTACTTCCAATAAAACGTTTGCTATATGCAAGTATTACCTCTACCACTAGTTAGGAAGTCCCATAAAATGGACTTACTTTATACTCAAGTCACTGATTTAAAAGGCAAATTTTATATTATTATTATTAGAGATATGAAATTAGTATTTTTTCATAAATAGAAAGTAAACATGAAGGTAAATCAGTGGAAACAAAACAATGTAATCGAATTTCAGCTTGAGTCATTTGCCACCTGAAGTTAGCAGGCTTGAAGTCTGATTTCTCACGGCCGAAACAGGAGAGCAGTGAGTTGCAGAGATACACTAAGGACTTAGTAGCACTGCACTGAGTCCTGCCTCTTAAGTAAGCAAAGAGAAATTCCATAGGTCGAGTTTAAAAACCCTCTAGTCAATGGTGGTGAGTCAGATTCATGGTTAAATTTGTGGGTTACTGCATGAGAGTCGATATGTGGGTGGCTTCTGGGGGTGGGTAGTTCTCCATATCTTGTTCTGGGTGGTAGTAACATGAGTGTGTTTATTAGTTTATGAAAATACTTCCAGCTCTGTAGTTATAATATGTGCATGTTTCTGTTGTTGGACATGCTTCAATAAAACACAATTTAATATGATAATGATAAGAAGATGTACTTGTTTACCTAAGAGAAAATTCACGGGAAGGGTGGCTTCAAGGTAACCAGACTCCAGTGGTGTGCTGGAGCTGGACTGTGCTGGCTCACAGGAGCCAGCAGCTCTTTCAGGGATTTTGTGAGTTGGCTGTTGAATGCAGCCAATGTTAAAAATTAAATTACATAAACTTACAGCTATATAAGTTATATTAAAAGTAAAGGTGATAAACACCCAAAACACATCATTTTCTATTTTACTAGTATCTGTACTCTTAAAGTTATTTCTATCTTTTGTATTTTTATGGTGGAAATACTACAGAATGTTGTGCTGAAACTCTATGCAATGACATCAGATTATTACCTTGAATTGGTCGTGGTGGGGGCATTATACCACAAATATTAGTGAACATTATAAATCAGGGCTTTCTTTATCCCGACAGTGACAGTTATTAAATATTTATAGCACAGAACTGTTAAATCCAGTTTTTCAAAAATGACATCAAGGATCAAAGACATGTGTAACGCATGCAGCTGAAAAAAGACTGATATCAAGAAGATACAAAATTCCCTACAAATCATCATGAAAGTGACATCCACGTAGAAGAGTAGGCAGAGGATTTGCACATTACAAAAAGGAGAATCTAAGTGACCAGATTACATATGAAGTATGTTCTCCCTCATTAGTCATTAGGGAAATGTAAATTAAAATCATAATGAGATACAAACATCAATCCTTCAGAGTTGCTAAAAACAAACAAACGAACAAACAAAACCCCTGACAATCCAAATGTCGGCGATGACGTGGAACAATTTGGACTTTCATATCCTGCTGGTAGAAGTATAAATTTGTACAAATATTTTGAAACACCATGTAGCAGTCTTTAATAAAACTGATCGTGTGACTATCAGATACCCTAGCAATTCTGTCCCTAAGTGTATACTCAGCAAGATTGCTTGTTGTCATCATAGCATGCTCACAGCAGCTATAGTCGTAATAATCCGAAATCAAAACACAAAGGTCTGTCAACAGTAGCATTGAATAGATAAATGTAATGGTATTGTATTTCTTTTTTATCAATTCCTTACAGATTTTTAAAAAGATTTTACTTATTTATTTTTAGAGAGGGGAAACAGAGGGAGACAGAGAGGGAGAGAAAGATATCAGTGTGTGGTTGCCTCTCACACGCCTGCTACTGGGAACCTGGCCCACAATACAGACATGTACCCTAGACTGGGAGTCAAACTGGTGACGCTTTGGTTTGCAGGCTGGCACTCAGTCCACTGAGCCACACCAGCCAGGGCCTGTAATGGTATTTTATATAACAATGAGAAAGATTGAACCATAACTACACACAGATCATGGATGAATCTTATAAAAATAAAGTTGAGTGAAAGCAGCATGATACATAAGTGTACATAGCGTAGCATCGTTGTTATGGAAAACTAGTGTAGCGTGTTAGAAGACAGGATAGTAATGGAGTTCACGGGGGTAGTAATTGGGAGGAGACACTCAAGAGACTCCTGAGTGCTAGTAAGATTTTATTTCTTTATCTGGATTCTGGTTACTTCGTGAACTAGTGTTGCCAGCTGATGGAACTGAAGTTGGGGGCTATGTTCTCTTTGTTAAAAAAATAATAAAGAAGTGTTGGAGAGGTGTTAAAATATATGGAATTTTAGACAATCAGAAGGAATGAGAGTAAATTGAAAATAGGTATACATTAAGATTTGTACACACTCGTGTACCCGTATTATTCTTTAGTAAGAAGTCAACTTTAAAATATAAAGAAATATACTTCCATAACTGAGAAAAAGCAGGTAGGTTGAGTGTACTTCAAGATTGATAGATTCATTAATTTCAACAATGTCATTAAGGAATCTCTGCCTGTCATCTCTGATGATAAAAGGGCTGGCTTTATCCTGAGTCTAATTTCCCTAATAGTGCTATGGCTGCCTGCATATTCTCGCTTAAGTCTGGCACAGGAGAAAAGTTTCTCAGTTCTCTATTTAAGAACAGAAGAGGACTTTCCCAATAGTCTCCAGCCATTTTAGGCTTGTATATCATTGATTAGAAAGTGTCCCCATACTTATTCTTAAGTCAGTTACCACCAAGGAAATGATGTTCCCTTAATTTCAGCCCAAGGAATAAGCCTGACTGGTGTAAATTCTTAAAGCCTTAAGCCATTTGACAATTGAGGAAGAGAGTGTGTATGTTGAAGAATCACTCCTAAAGCCCCAGCCAGCCGAATGCTTCCAGATGGACACTCTTCAACTTGTGTTCCATCTTAAACTTAAACTTCAACTTAAGCCAACTTTTTAAATCTGGAACTTTCTCAGCATAGACCACATCAAAATTAACATCGTGATGTAAACCAATAATCCCTTTAATATCTTGATTAAATTCACAAGCCCACCTTCACATATATCAGCTTAAAATTTCAGTGCAATGGTCTAATTATAATACAAAGAAAATAATTTGTGATGAAATAGTACTTTAGTATTAAAATTTGTGTAACTATACTAGTTGACATAATGATGTATCGGGAAGACTGCAAACATGTTGTAATGAAGAAGGTTGTATCGAGGAGAAAGAAAATAATGATCAACCATGTTTTGACATGTTTTCTTTATACTTGACGTTTTAATATGAGAACCAAGTAAGCACATGACTGTGCCTGCCGCCAGTGCAGACTGACATGGGCAACTTAGCTGACTCTGGCAACTTCAAAACTGTGAAGAGCAACGTCATGAGCGAAGAGATTTTTGAAATGGTGAATAGCTCTGGGGAAATTTCCAAACAAAACAAGATTCTGATCGTCCCCCTGAGTTACCCAGAAATTGCATTTCTGGAAAATTTAATAGAAAACCTAAACTAATTCTTCAGTTTATATGCAAAGCAGAGTTAGGCTTGAGTCTTGTAGAGTTGAAAAGACGTTTTTCCATGGTGATCTCTAGGGGAAATTTCAAGTCACAGAGCACACAGGCTGTGACTTTATTGTGTGAGGTTTTCTTACTCTAGAGACTGTCTTATCCTACCACCGATTGAATGCCAGCAGCGGCTCCCAGACATTTTGACAAGAACCCTTCAGAATTTCTTAAACTCACCTTGAAATGTTAGCAACAGAGTTACAGAACTCTGAGAATGGAATCAACATAGATCCTTGAGTTAGAGAGACTTGGTTTTCATTCCTTTCCCTTTACCTCATTGCTTGTGTGAACTCGAAACTGTTAGGCCTCAGTTTTCTCTTCTGCAAAAGAGAAATAACATGGCAGCTTTGTTTTTAGGATTGATTCAGTCACTAGGAACAGAAAAGATGCTCTCCAAAATGTATTTTCTTTATTTTCCATTCATTTCTCCTCCTGTTTCTTTCTCTCTAGATTACTCTTTCTGACATCCTTTGTTTGCTAAGAGGGTTTTACCAAAGGACACAGCATAATCGAAAATAGGCTCCAAACCAGTGTAGAGAACATCGCCAGGCATATGGAACAACATGGAACGGCATAACTGATGATACTTTCTTTCTCAAAAGGGGTAGTTGAAGGGTTCAGTTCAGTCACTGTTATAGCTATACATTAACTTTTTTTTAGTTTTTAAAGTTTGTAAAATCTTCACCTGTAACAGCTTGAATTTTACATTATACTTAGATAAAGTGTCTAGAACATGTAAATATCACCTCTTCACATCAGTAATGTTATTACAGACACTTTTCCAAAATAATGCCAAGGAGATTTATTGAGATAAATAACCACATAAACCTCGGAATAATCTCACTTAATTGTGTGTGTGTGTGTGTGTGTGTGTGTGTAGTATGGTGAATTTGAAAAGGACTTTGGAGCCCATCCCAATCACCAGTCCCCTTTAA
>VMDR010027015.1:0-13763 GCA_007922815.1 Macrotus californicus
GATTATTACGAGTTTCAGTGGTTCTTTTTTAGGTCTAATAGTGTTTTTGTCTCCCCTGGTTATTTGGAAACAAATGCTTTGCTTTTAATTATAAAAGTGTCTACTTTTGAAATGATTTTTTTTAAGTTTCAACAGAAACTGCTCTAAATATCAAACTCAAGAAATTATTTACATATTCATATTCTCCCATATGTAAAATCAAGGCTATGGCATGTTTTTATTTCTGTCACTTCATAATTCTCTACACTATGAAAGTTCTATCAGTATAAATCATGAGTTTATGTTATTTATATATAGCATATATTTTTACAATTCCAATAATTATTATCCTTTTAAAAATAAGCTCTTTTATTAAAGTTTCATTTCTATTTTATAACCAGATTATTAAAGTGTGATATTGTCTTCTTTTTATTTTCCACCTTCCTCTAAATTTTTACATTATATGTTACATTAAATAGTTGTACACACGTGCAGTGCTATAATTATATTTACAAATTTAAAATTTAACTGAGCTCATTGACAGTAATTAGTTCCTAAACTCCTTGAGGGACTAACTAATGTTAGTCCCTAACTAAAGTGGGTTGCCCTGCCCTGGAGAATATCTAAGGCCTTTTACAACATAGCACGTGCTCAGAGACAAAGAAATGTGGCCCAAATGAAAGAACACATCAAAACTCCAGAAAAAGAACTAAGCATTGAGGAGATATAAAACCTATCTGATGCAGAGTTCAAAACACTGGTAATCAGGATGCTCACAGAATTGATTGAGTTCGGTCACAAAATGAAGGAAGAAATGAAGGCTACCCAAAGTGAAATAAAGGAAAATATACAGGGAACCAACAATGAAGGGAAGGAGACCAGGACTCAAATCAATGATTTTTAACAAAAGAGAGAAATAAGCATCCAACCAGAACAGAATGAAGAAACAAGAACACAAAAAAATAAAGAGAGGCTTAGGGGCCTCTGGGACAACTTTAGGTGTTCTAACTGAATCATGGGGGTGCCAGAAGGAGAAGAGGAAAAGCAAGATATTGAAAACTTATTTGAACAAATAATGACGGAAAACTTTCCCAATCTGGTGAAGGAAATAGACTTCCAGGAAAACCAGTAAGCCCAGAGAGTCCCAAAGAAATTGGACCCAAGAAGAAACACATCAAGGCACATCATAATTAAATTACCCAAGATTAAAGATAAGGAGAACCTCTCAAAAGCAACAAGAGAAAAGGAGACAGTTATCTACAAAGGAGCTCCCATAACACTATCAGCTGATTCCTCCAAAGAAACCTTAAAGGCAAGAAGGGGCTGCAAAGAAATATTTGAAGTCATGAAAGGCAAGAACCTATATCCAAGATTATTCTATCTAGCAAAGCTATCATTCAGAATGGAAGGGCAGATAAAGTGCTTCCCAGATAAGGTCAAGTTCAAGGGGTTCATCATCACCAAGCCCTTATTATATGAAATGTTAAAGGGACTTATCTAAGAAAGAGAAGATAAAAAACTATGAACAGTAAAATGACAACAAATTCACAACTATCAACAACTGAACCTAGAAAACAAAAACAAAAACTAAACAAATAACTAGAATAGGAACAGAATCACAGAAATGGAGATCACAGGGAGGGTTATCAGTGGAGAGGGGGAGGGGAGAATCAGGGGGAAAGGTACAGGGAATAAGAAGCATAATTGGTAGGCATAAAATAGACAGGGGAAGGCTAAGAGTTTGCAGAGGGGTGGCAAACTCATTTTCACCAGGGGCCACATCAAACTCGTGATTGCCTTCAAAGGGCCAAATGTAATTTTAAGACTGTATAACTGTAACTACTCCTTAACAGTTAAGCGAGAGCTTGGCACTGCTGCTGGGTAGAAACAAGGTGCCAGGCCAGATAAAACAAGGTGGAGGGCCAGATTTGGCCCGTGGGCCTTGTGTTTGCTACCTGTGGTATAGGAAATAGAGAAGTCAAAAAACTTATATGTACAACCCATGGACATGAACTAAGGGGAATGGGGAATGCTGGAGGATGCGAGGGATACAGGGCAGAGGGGGGATAAAAAAATTGAGACAACTGTAATAGCATAATCAAAAATATATACTTAAAAAAAGAACTAGGAATATGTATAGTGGGTGTGGTGAACTGGCTATAGATAAAGAACCTGAGAATGTTGAGCCTTTGGAAATTATCTGAAAAAGACCCTACTTATTTGAGGATAACAGAATTTTCCCACCTGGGTTTCAGTAAATTGGGCTTATCCAAAATTAGAACTAACAAATTTTCAAGGCCATTATGAAAATTTGAGTAATTTTTAATTTAGTTATATCCTCAAAACATATGATATAAATTTAAACTGTTACTTGAAATAAGTTTATTTAAAAATATTTTTACTGGCCTAATTCTTAAATTCAATTCTCTCCAGTAGTGTGGTAGGCAGAATAATGTTCCTCACACTCAAAGATGCCTGGAGCCTGTGACTATGGCATCTTACATGTCAAAAAGAGCTTTGCAGATATGATTAGGTTCTTTGGAAAGGGATTATCCTGGATTATCCAGGTGGCCTGATCAAATCATTCCTTAAAAGTGTGGGAGACAGGTAAAAGAGTAGATCAAAGAGATGCAAAGTAGAAAGATCTAAGTTGCCATTGCTAGCTTTGAAGGTGGAGGAAGAGAATCGTAAGCCAAGGAATTTGGGTGGCCATTAGCAACTAGAGACCTCAGACCTATGACACTGAAGAAGCAGATTCTTACTTATGGCCTCCAGAAGAACTACTGTGAGACTTTTGACCTACAAAGCTGTAAATTAATAAATCCATGTGTTTTTAATCATTTGTTATTTTTCAATTACAGTTGACATACAATATTATATTAGTTTCAGTGTACACCCAGTGATTAGACATTACATATTAAGTGATCATCCCAATAAATCTCATACCCATCTGACACCATACATACTTATTATAATATTATTGACTATATTCCTTACTCTGTACTTTACATCCCCGTAACTATTCTGAAACCACCAATTTGTACTCCTTAATTCCTTCACCTTTATCACCCATCCCTCCTACTCGCCTCCCATCTGGCAATTGTCAGAATGTTCTTTGTATCACTTTGAGTCTGTTTCTGTTCTGCTTGTTCATTTATTTTGTTTTTAAGACTCAATGGTTGATTCATGTATATTTATTGACATTTGATTGCTTATGTTTTTATTTTTTTCTTTTTCTTAAAGAAAATCCTTCAACATTTCATGTAATTTTTGTTTGGGAATGAGTGATAAACTCTTTTAGCTTTTTCTTGTCTGAGGAGCTCTTTCACTGCCTTTGGATCCTAAATGACAGCTTTGCTGAGCAGAGTAATCTTGGCTGTAGGTTTTTGCTTTTCATTACTTTGAATATTTCTTGCTAATATCTTCTGGTCTGCAAAGTTTCTGTTGAGAAATCAGATGACAGTTTTATGGGAGCTCCCATGTAGGAAACTAACTGCTTTTCTCTTGCTGCTTTTAATATTCTTTCTGTCTTTAACATTTTGCATTTTAATTATGATGTGTCTTGGTGGGCCTCTTTGGGTTTATATTTTTTGGGATTCTCTGCACTTCCTGGATTTGTATGTCTATTTCCTCACCAGATTAGGGAAGTTTTCTGTCCTTTCCTCAAACAGGTTTTCAAGTCCTTGTTCTCTCATTCCTCCTTCTGGCACCCCCATGATGAGAATGTTGGTATGCTTGAAATTATCTCAGTGTCTCCTTACACTCTCCTCATTTTTTGGAATTCTTTTTTCTTTTTGCTGTTCTGATTGGGTGTTTTTTGCTTCCTTATAATCAAAATCATTGATTTGATTCTCTGCTTCATCTATTCTACTGTTGATTCCCTGTCAATTATTCTTTATTTCATTGGTGTATTTTATATTTTATGACTGGTCCTTTTTAATGCTGTTGAGGTTCTCACTAAGTTCATTGAGCATCCTTATAATCAGTGTCTTAAACTCTGCATCTAGTAGATTTCTTGTCTCCATTTTGTTTAGTGTTTTTTTTTTTTTTTCTATAGTCCTGTTTTATTCTCTCTTTCATTTGGGACATGTTTCTTTGTCTTTTCATTTTACCAGCCTCCTTGAGTTTGTTTCTATGTATTAGATAGAGTTTCTATGTCTTCTGGGCTTGGAAGAATGACCTTATGCAGTAGGCGTCCTGTAAGGTCCAATGTTGGAGCCTCCTGGTTCACCCAAGCTGGGTACTCCAGATGCCAGATGTGCCGCCTCTCACATGGGCTGGGTACACCCTCCTGTTGTAATTGAGCCTTGACTGCTGTTGTTACATCAATGGGAGGGATTTACTCCCAGGCCAACTGGCTGCAAAAACTGGCTGTGGCCAATGACCACTGTGAAGGATCAGCTGTGCAGGGGCTTACCTCACAAAGCAGGATTTATTTCAGCAGGGCTCTGGTGCCCAATAAGTCCACCTCTTGAGTATGTCACTTATGGAGGCATTTGGGTGGTGCTTAAACATTGTCTGAAACTTTCTACCTGGTGGGCTGGCTCTGGGGCCTCCTGGGAGGTGCAGGCCAAAGTCAGTAGCTGCCTGTGTTCTGTCCAAGGCCACTTGGCATGAGCTACAAAGCAATCTGCAGATGGCTGCTACTTGTGCTAAGCTTGGCAGTCACCAGGAGAGGCCAAGTTGTGAATAGTCTGGCTACCACTAATGCTGGGCCTGGGTCCACTTAGCTAAAGGTATGGGCATGCTGAGCACAGTGCTGCTTGTTTGAGAGATTTTAGGAAAGCCTGAAGCATGAGCCAAGACAGGCCATTATATGGAAAAGCCAGTAGAAACAACTCAGTTGGGGTCAAAAGTTGGTAGGGGTGGGGTCTCAGGGAATCACCAGGCCAGGGTAAATGGTGATAGCCAGGTTGATGGTGACTCAGATATGGTACCCATCTACTGGCTATGTAGGGGGGAAAGCTCAGCAAAGAAACAATGGTCTCTGCCAACATTTCTGTCTGGGGGAAAGTTGCCCCTCCAGCTATGACCGTGGTGCCAGACAGTTCAGTTCCTCTCCACATGTCTCTGGTGTCTTTCAATCTTCTGCCCCAGCCCTGGAGATCAGAGAAAGTGAATCTAAGTAAGTCCATGCATGGGCCCTTTAAGAGGAACATCTGGAACACCTAAGCTTTCTGTCTCACTCAGCCTCAGTCCCCACTGGTTTTTACAGACAGAAGTTATGGAGAATTCTCTTTATGGCACTGGAAACCTCAGCTGGGAGGCCTGGTGTGAGGCTGGGAGTCCTGGCTCCTCGGGGGGGATCTCTGTAGACAAGATATCTCTCCCAACTTTTATCCACCACACGTTGGTGTTGGAATAGTTTGTTTGTTTTATGTCTCTACCCCTCTTACCAGCCTCAATGTGGCTTCTTCCTTATATCCTTAGTTGTAGAGCTTCCATCTGCTATATATCAAGCAGTTCTGAATGATGGTTGTTCTATAGTTTAATTGTAATTGTGACATGGTTGTGGGAGGGTGCAAGTATAGCATTTATTATGTTGCCATTATTTTGCCCAAAGGCTAGATGAAATTTTAAATTTGTTTTGTTTTAAAACACAAGAATCATAGTAATTTGTTATAGCAGCTACAGAGATAAAAAGCTTCATGAAAGGTAAAGATCATGTTTCTGTCTTTTTCACCACTGTGAATAAGTGGCCAACAAAGTATGAGGTAGTAGCCAGAATCAATAAAAACCTATTGATTTAACTAATTAACTAATTTATTAATTGAGCCCCAAACATTGTTCTCATTATTTTGGTTTTACTTATTAGGAAAAATAGTCTCACTAGATTTTAAGAGAGGAATAGAATACACTGATTAAATTCTGACTTCTAACTAGCTTAAAAATGAAAACACAACCCTGGGAAAAGAGTAATTTCTTATGTGATTAGCTAAGTTTAACTGTGTATGAATGGAGAGCTTGGACCCTTCCAATGTAATGTTTGATCTCATTTTACTTGATTAGGCAAATTATGGAACAACAGCATGAAATACATAATGTAGCCTCCAAAATGTGAATCTCATTATAACTGTGGCCTTGAGGGCTTTTAGTGCTAAATCTGAATGAACAAGTTAAAGTAGTTTAAAAGAGTGTTCACACACACACACAAATGTGTTAATTAAACCCTTTTCAGAGGAAAGCTTAACCTTTGTGCTATTCAGAAAGAAGGAAGAGGAAATAGCACATCAGTCAATTTGTAAAAATCGTAACAAGCAGTCAAACCACTTGAGCATTGTGGCAAATCCAAAAATGCTTAATTGTGTGATTTGGGAGACGGACGGTAGAGAAGGTACCACAACAATATAGAGGCACTTACTATCACTGAATCATACACTTAAAGTGATTATAATGGTACATTTTACATTATGCGTATTTTACTACAGTAAAAAATAGTGAAAAAACTCTGTTACCTCTCCCACGGAGGATGACTCTAGACACTTCTGCCCATTGCATTTGGGTATTGGAATCACCAAGGAAAATGAAATGTAGTCAAGCACTGGATGGAACCACGGTTTACGTGCATAGAGAAGATGCAGAGCAAGATCAGCTTCAGTAGTAGTGGGCGTCAGTCTCCCATGGCCATCGGGTCTTTCCTACAGGCACCTTGTCTGGGATAAGGCGACGAGGAAACGCAGGGGCTCACCTGCAGGGTGCTCCTCAAGTCCTGAAGTGCTGCTCTCTTTTTCCTCCCTTCAGAGACTTCCCACGTTTTTTGTTGTGTGTCCAAGGGTTATTAATTGTAATAGGAGGATGTGGGAGAAATGGGACTGCTTGGTCTTAAAGGAACTATGAGTCTAATAATTGTTTTAACTCCTTAACAAATATTCATTAGGAGCCTATTGTGTGCCAGGCACTGCAATTTTGTGTTATACTTATGTTCCTAAGTGGATATAGGACTGATGGGTGGGGGGGAGGGGGGAGGAGGGAGAAATGGAGGGGGGAAAGAGGAAGAGAACTCATCCTTCCAGACTCAGCAAATATTTCACTGCTTTCCAGAATGCCTCAGACTAGGTTAGTCCCTTCCCTTCCCATGACACGCTCTGATAACGCATGATACGAGTACGTAACTTCTGACCTCGCGTCATCTTTTCCGTCTGCCTCCAAGTGGTCTGCCTCCACTTGGCAATAAGTTTGGTGAGATCGATTTGTCTTTCTCACGATGGTATTCCGTGACACAGGCACAAGATAGGTACCTGCCAATGCTCTTTAATTAAACTAATGAATGTGCAAATTCAAGGCTGTTTTTCCCTCTTTCTGGCTGTGTTCTTACCGTTGTTTTTCATCCCTGGTATAATTGCTGTATGGCTCTGACCTTCTTGGTCAGTTTTTGGCTCCTTTCTCTTGGCAATAGAATCAACTCCCTGACCTTAGGTATGGCTTGCACTCATCTGGGCAGTCTTCACACTGCTGGCACTAAGCATAACTAACGTCCTTCAGTCCTCTGCCTCCAGGACTCTGCTCCAAACACATCGTCCCTGCCCCGTGCTAGGGGCTATCAGAAAATCAGCATGCTGAGGATGGCTGGAAGGTTGCCGAGCCGGGCTTTCCCCTAAGCAGCATTGTTCTGTGCCTGCTTTGTGGAGGTCAGTTGGTAAAATGGAAGGGAAACACTGATGTCAAAATACAATAAATACTTGGTACAGTTAATTATCACAAGGTAAAAAAGCAAACTCTAAATCTAGTCCAGTTTTACATTGTGAGGAGTCACTTTACCATATGATCCTTGGAAATTAAAACTAAGGCTCTGAATTCACTATCCTTTCTCTGTCTTGGGTTTTCTTTCTTTTCTTGTTCAACATTAACTGCCTCTGGACTTGTGTTAAAGCAGCGGTTCTCAGTGTTTAAACCATGCAATACCTGACTGTTTAGTCAGGGGCACTGAGTTCTTTTCCTTTAGATTGTCAAATTGAAAAATGACAACAGCCAACACAACAATGGCCATCTGGTGGGAATGAATCAAAATTATACCTATTTTTTTTGTCAGATGGACCAAAAATTAAATATATTTTTTGGTGTGCCACAGAATTTTAGTAGCTTGTTTGTGTGCCATGAGATGACAAAGGTTGAAAACCTCTGTGTGAACGCGGTCATCTCTGTCATACATGCCCTGCAGCTGGCCCTGAAAACCATTTTCTCCAGAAACCTCCCTTTTTCCTCAGAATCATGTCAAACTTCTTAACCTCATCATTTTTATGGTATTCTGTTTTGTTTACCCTAGAGAACATTACATTTTTATGTTCTCAACTGACCTGTGAGTTAGACCAAAGTAATGTTTTGCAACAAATAGAATGATTTAAAACTATTTTGATTCCTCAGGAAGGCTGTTAATATACATGGAAAATGATGTGGCAGCAAAATGAGATACTCTCTCAGTAGAGTTTATGTAGGATTGCCCATATAAAACAGGCCTCATTTAGCATTAAATCTCATTTTATGCGAGCAGGGTTTATTTTTAAATGGGCCACTCAGGACTCATGCAACACTCCTTCCTGAGCAAAGGCCCTCTACCCACCTTCCATCTGCAGCCTCCCACCACAATTTTATGCTGAATCCTGCCCAGGGTTGGATCCAGTCAGCACTATATATATGTATATAATGCAGGCAGTGCATGCTTATTAAGTGAAAATAATGAGTAGTACATGTGGAAGTACTTTGGAAAATTCTAAAATTATATATAAATGCAAGTTATTAATGCTATCAGGTAGTTTGCCTGGTTTTCACTAAACATGGTAAGAAATCATTATTTTTAGATGTCAAGTTGCTTCACTTGGTATTGTGAAACACATAAAAGTTCCTATTGTGTGTCATTCATAGCATTTTCACATCTAAACATATTTCCTAGAAAGCAGTGTGTGCGTGCTCATGGGCTGCTAATATATAAAGTAACAAAATATATGAGAGGCATAAACACTATTCTTATTGCATGAATAGAATTTAATAATGTGTTCATAAGAACTCCAGGGCCACGGGCATAAGGTTGTATTTTAAATTTAGCTGGAGAATCTGATCCCTTCTATTTTTATCATTTTAGAGTTTATCAATTTTATTAATGCCCAGTTTAAGATTATTACTTAAACAACTTTTTAAGTAGATGTTTGTTTTATTAACTTTAAAATTACTCATATATATACATATATATGTGTGTGTGTGTCTGTGTTGTGTATATAAAAATTCTTGGGAAAAAGAGTTAATAGGTGAGGGTAACCTGCTTCTTAAGATTCATATGTTACTTTACAACCACCCATCAATTTTGTATTGACCAGTCCTCAATATCTCTACAAGTTTTCAGAGAGACTTTTTATAATATTAATTTTAAGAATTCTTTTAAGTAACCCAAAAACTGAGTCAGCAAACCACTGAAATTATGAGGTGGAGCATCTTGGTTCCTAAAAACACGCTCAGAAAGTCCTCTGTCATTTTCTCAAGTCATGCTTAACTCCCTATGATGTTGCTCAGCTCTCTTCCCTCTTTTCTTTCTTCTGGATTTTATTTCCCTTCCTTTTCAGGGTCGGGGGGAACCCTCCAAGATTTGTTTGATGCTGAGAAATTCAGTTTTGTGCAGCCGCTACTGCATTAACTCGGATCTGAGACTCGTTTCACATGTAAGAACTCAACTGAAGCTTTGAATGCATGACTTGCAGGAGCCGTCCCCCCCCCAACACACTGAGTTCAGTTCTTAGACAAAGGCTGCCATTCTCTTTTGGTCACTCCAAAGGGCAGAGAAAAGGCTGTTTATTTTTCCAGTTATCCAAGTACATAATAAGCAACTAGAGTGTGAAATTTTTAATTTCCTAGTATTTCTCTTAATAATCTTATTATCAACTTGAAATACAGTTTCTCTATATTATTAATTCCTGTGCTTTGAAAAATATATACATGATCTTACGCTTAGAATTTTATAAACAGAATCTCTCAGTACTTCACACGTCTCCCTGCTTTTATTTTTGCCTCCTGAAGTTTTCTGTCCACCCAGAAGTTAGAGTACTTCTTTTCTAGTATAAAAGCAGAACAGGCCAATATCCTGCTCAAATCCTCCAAAAGCTGGCTTCTGTTACAGAGCGTAATTACATCTCTCACCTGGTCCTCAGCTCAGAGCCCTGCCTCACCTTCCTCTCCTATCACACTGTCTCATCCACCCCCTGCAGTTCCCCACTCAACTTCTGGTTCTGACTGAGCTCATTTCTTTGTCCCTGGAGCTAGGAATGCGCTCTTCCCTCTATCTGCAATTCGCATGCCCTCAGAGAGACCTCAACTGAAAGTCCTTTTCTACTTAACATTTCTCTCACCCTGCTTCATTTTCTTCCCGGTGCATATGTCACATTTATATACTTGACACCTTATGAAAGAGAACATCTTTCTGCCAGTCCCATTGTTTATTTTCTGTTTCCACACTTAAACATAAAATCCATGAAAGCCGAATTTTTGTCCTTCTTCACTACTGTTTCCCCAGCACCAAAAATGGCCTCATTTTAATAAATTATGACATAATGTTCAATGGGATTTTTTTGTCTCAGTTGCAGTGGAAACCCCCAAGTCAAGAGAATGTAATAAGGGTAACATTGTAATGTGCATTTTGCTGGGTCTTCTGGAAAGGACATCCTGATATTGTGGAACTGGCTGTTCCAGCATTAGCAGGTCACCTCCAAACGATGTGAGGGTAAAGCCAAGAAATCTAGAGCAGCTACAGGACACCGGGTGGAGGGCAGAGCACACAAGTCTAGGCACAGGGGTGAGAAGCCTGATAGAGACAGGGGGATGGGGAGCAGGGGGAGGGGTAGTACTGTGGGCCAGATTATTCAAAATAGTACTCCTCTTGAATAAGTGACAGAAAAAAATGCAAATGTGAAGCAAGAATGACTAGTTCTAACTTTAAACACATGACATCTGTTTAAAACTGAGGGGAATATGTTTTAATTGAGGGACTGGAAAATAAATGCTCCCATAATTCAAAGGGAATTTAAATTATGACAAGCTCAGAAATTGAATATCCAGACAATGCGAAATAAAGTAAGATTTGAAGAGAGATGTTGAATGATCTGCGATACATCCTATTTTTTTCCGGTCTCCTCTCTAATCTGTGATTGCTTCGAAATGTCAACCTGATAGTACTGCTTTCCTGCCTTAGACCTTCAAACACTGATTGAATGACTTCTTTTTATTGTGAAGATACATACAGTCAAAAATAGTGAACTTTCTGATCCTTTCCCACACCATCCTGCCCCATCTGTTTTCACTCTTCCGGGCTGTTGTATGCAATTCCTCTCTCTCAGTCCTCGGGGAGCCTCAGGTTCATTAACCCTGGGGCACAGTTCTCCTCTCTCTGCATCATTCTTCCTTCCTACTCCTTTGCGTCCTCGCCCCGCAAAGTTCTGGATTCCAACCCTTTCTCCCTAAGACCCTAGGCCTGGTCAAGTCCTCTTGTTCTGTGCGACCACTGCGCTTCCACATTCAAAGTGCTCATCCAACTTCTTACCTGGTTACTTAAGGTGTTTTTTCCTCTGCTAGAACATAAACTCAACTCATTCATTACTACTTCCTTAGTGACCCACATATTGCCTAGCCCTTGCTTAGTGGGCATTCAATAATTATTTGTGGAATTTTCTGTTGTGAAAATGTATATTCTATTATGGAATGTATGCTCTGGGATATACATCATACATGGAACCAAATATTTATATATGTAGTTCCTAATCTTATTGTTTGGTGTCATATATATATATATAATCTCCTCATATATGAGTGGTAAGATTAGAATCAATGATCTGTGTAAATACAGGGTGTGTCATATGTAAATGCCACATGACTTAGGACAAAATAGTTAAAACAGTAACTTAGGAAGTGTTTATCAAGTTCCTTATATGACTATTGCTGATGCTAGCATTAGAACATCAACAATTTTTATCTTTTGTCTCTAGTGATATTTCAGCACCTGCTAAGCAGATTTTCAGTGTGATAGCAGAAAATATTACACAAATCTAGGTTAACTTCTGCGCTTGGGCAGCTAGGCCAGGTAAGTGCTCCAGAGGCAACAGCAAAACTACCCATACGCTTTTTAGCCTCATTCAAGGCTTATCATCTGGCAAAAATTTATCCTCTGGCATTTTTCCTTTGCTGACAAAAATCTCAAGTAAAACATGAAGCAGTAGAATGGGAACAAATAGAATTTTCCCAAACTAGAATCATTTTGAATCATTTTGTGTGATGACAATATCTTAAGAATTTACAAAGGCAAGGATTTAATGGAGAAAATTGAACTCAACTTGTATATTTTCTTATGGTGTCACATACAAGGACAATATGTAATGAAAGGAAAATTATTACAACCTTTATGGTAGGCTAAACTATTACCACCCCCTCAAGATGTCTATGTCTTCATCCCCAGAACCGGGGATTGTGACTTTACCTGGAAAAAGGGACTCTGCAGAATGATTATGTTGGGGATTCGAGATGAGGAGTTGGTCCAGGATTATCCAACCGGGCCCAGTGCAGTCACAACAGTCCTTATAAGAGGGAGGAAGGCGATCAGAGAGGAAAGCCGTGATGTAGAGACTGAAGGTGGAAGAAAGGTCCAAACGCAAGAAGTATAGGCGGCCCCTAGAAGGTGAAAAAATCAAGGAAACAGGTTTTCCTGTCACAGACCACAAAAGAAACCAGCCTTGCTCAACCCTTAATTTTTTAGCTCAGTGAAACTGTTTTAAACTTCTGACCTCCAGGCCTGTAAGAGAAAAGAAGTTTGTGTTGTTTGAAGCCACTACTTTGTCGTAATTTCCTGTAGGAGCAAGAGGAAAGTAATACAAGCTCTGTCTTCTTAATTTGATTGATATTAAGTGCTTTCTTCAAAGTTAGATATTATAAACATATATAGTAATAACCTTGGGTTTAGATTTACTGGACAAATATTTGAAGAGTTGAGAAAAATATTTTTTTTAAACAAGTAACAATTTGCCTTCTATTTTATCTGATTTTAAAAGAATAATTTCCTGGTTGGGGCACATTGCCTGGGTTGCAGGTTCAGTTCCCAGTCACGGCACGTACCGGAGGCAAGTGACCAATGTTTCTCTCGCACATCAATGTTTCCCTCCCTTTCTTTCTCCCTCCCTTCCTTTCTTTCTAAAAATAAATAAAATCTTTAAAAAAGAATAATTTGAGAAATATAGCATTTTTATGCTACCAGCTCAATAGATTTAGTCATTCTGAAATTACCTCTGAATTGGCCATTATCATTTTGAATTAGAATTTTTAAAATCATTGGTATAAATATCTCATTTCAGTATTTTCTGGTGATGACAGGAACACAGAGATGATGAACAATTGTTAAGGCCATGGCAATTTTCTTTTGTTTTTAGTGTTGCGCCATACTAATCTACTCACACCAATCAATACCCCTTAAGAAGAGAAAAAGTACTCTTAATAGTCCATAATTTAGTCTTTGGTATCCTTTTAAAAATCATTTAAAATCCTTTCAAACTTTCTGAAATATCAAGCTCCCTATGAAGAATCCCAAGATGTTAATTACAAAACTCCTGGAACTTTCTCTTATTTTTTTAAACATTAAGAATTTGTTGAAGATTTTTTACACTTGAACATATTGTTTAAAATATAATCTTTCTTTCTATGTGACAGCCTCACACAAACAAAGTATTTAAAGGAGATGAAAATCTGTCATTGCTCTGTTTAATTAACAGACATTTAGAATTAGAGAATGTTAAAAAAAATAACTCAAAAACACATTAGAGTGA